>OMLF01007558.1:9740-24441 GCA_900302615.1 Holocentrus rufus | reverse complement strand
CACCACCCAGGGCCGACTGTCACTGTTTTTTTTATGTTTTCTTGGCCTGTTTTTCAGTTTGCGGGCTATTTATAGAAACAGAGAAATACATGGATGGGTAAGCAAACAAAAACACCTGAATTATGACTAAAAGTTTTCTCCAACAGATGGCAAAGGCATATGTCATTTGTTTACTCGAGTGTGTTTGTGTGTGTGTGTGTGTGTGTGAGATCCTGTGGGGTGAAAGTGAGGGGGGGCAACCTTTAAAAGACAGTAATTTCATCACTGGTGGTCCAAACAAGCGTCTCTGACCCTGATCTGTCTTAGTTAACCAATAAGAGATATTACGGCCTGACAGGGGTCACGCCTGCACTTATTCATGTTCCTGGTGTCATATGTTTAACCCCGGAAGCTTCCAGACAGGAGCATATAATAAAATTTACTAGGTGATAAATTCAGCTCTCTAAGCCGGTACAGTGACAGCACAATGTTGGGTTTTATGCCGTAAAACCTGCGGGCCGGGAGAATAAAACTCAACAATGGCATCGTAGATGTTGCCATAAAAACATTTCACGTGAAATTGTAGTTTCACATCTGATTTGATTGTGTCGTCTAATTTCAATAAAGATATTTGACATCTTTAATGATGTTAAAGGTGCACAGAACAGCTGAGGGTTGATTTAAATGAGGACTGTTTAGACTCATCTGACAAAAAAAAAATGGAATCAGCAAGTCTAGCCAATTATGAGAACCATGTAGACTCAACCAAATTACATAGTCATTACTTCACATTTTTGAGTCTAAACTCGACTCAGCAGTCCTCACATAAATCAATCCTTGGGAATATTACTTAATGCATCTTTAATACTGATTATAATAACGTATAATTGTGCTGCAACTCTTCTTTTCATTTCCTACTTCATCGTATATATTTGGTACTTGTAGCATTTCTTTCCTTTTCTTTCGTAGTTAAAATTTGTGCTTTTTTATATCGTGGTTTTTATATTTGTGTCCTGTTGTTTGGTTTAAAAGGTGTTTGTTGCTGTCTGCTTTTGAAGATGATAATGATTGTAATAATAATAATGGTAGTAATAATGTGTGACATCTTCCTCACGACGCCTTTATCATTCAGCTGTCGTCTGCTGACAGTGCTGCTCAAATCTAAAAGGCCATTTCCAAATAGCTTTGCATTTTCTCAGTGAGGTTTGTGAGGCTGCATTTTTCTCTGTGAGGTTTTATGCATCACACAGAAATTACTCTTGACTTCACAAACTGATGGAAACATCTAAAATAACACAGTGTAGGATCATGTAGAGAGAAGCACAATCGTTTAAAAGGCTTCAGTTTTAACTCCTGGGAGGATTTGGAAGAGCTTAGTCCCGCTGATTGTGTAAAAGACTCAGGAACAAACAAAACATTGGTTCAAACAAGACAATTGTGTCTCCTTTTCAGCTGTTATTTGTGGGTCATTTCAGCTACTTACTACAAGGGCCTTTGAGGGCACTGTGCTTGTTAGTGCTCTAATGACTTGAAATCCGCTGAACAAACACAGAATGAGGGAAGAGGTCAGCCGGCTCTCCTTTCACGCTTTCACTGCAGGGTTAGTTTTGTTTGTTTGTTTAAGGGACTCGTCTTACCATTTTGACACGAGCACACCGTCCTAATTCTGCATTAGGGATTAAATTCAATAAACCCTGAGCACGGCAAAGTCCCAAAGTCTAATGTCTTGTGCCACTGAACCTTCAGAGGTTTCTTATATTGACTGAATGGCTGATTTCTAATAAGATATAGTAATTAATTGGCAAATGTGATAAATTAAGTCACAGGACACAGCTAACAACAAACCTTAGCCCTGAATGCCAACCTGATGCGACCCTGTCAGGGAAACTTCCTGACAGCTCAACTTACCATCATAAACAAGTTGTCATTTTCAAGTGTGAACAGTGGTGTTACAGCTCCATATAAGCATGAAGCATGGAAAGAAATAAGTAACACTGCATTAGTTGCAAATCGTGCATTTGGTGAAGTTAAAGAGAAATAATTTAATTTGAAATTGGGAGCAATAAACAGCAGCCTTGCTAAAGGGAACTAATAGGACGAAGTCCAAACATAAGAAATGGTTGACTGCTCTACAGTCATAATTGGAGAAGTTGCGTCAGTGGGTGTATATTCTGCCGTCCTCTGGACTGAACTTACTGCATCAGACAAACAACCAGACAGCATACTGCTGGATTAATTATGAGGAGCTGAGAACGATGAGAAGAAGCAATCCAAATTATGCTTTTGGTGGAATTCATGCGTGCCTAATGCTTCGCTCTCTACAAGCCCTTTTCAATCAATTAAATATTTTCCCTTTACTTTTAGGGCAGTATTATTGATTAAGTCATGGCTGATGGAATCTAAAGCAAATTTATTAACAATTTTTTTTCTTTCACTCTGTAAATATCTGACTCCGTTGTGCCATCCACATTATAGATGGTGTTTTCTGAAAGAAAACAGCTTTTTAACAAACTGAAGAAAGAGTGACCTGAGTGTTTTAAATGCTGTTATTACCTACAAACAAGGGAAAAATAAGAGAATACTGAAGAATGCCAAAAAGTTCTTTGGACATTATGTGCACTCATAACATTTAAGATCAAATCTGTGCTTACACATTGTTCTTTCTTGAGGCCAAATGTTCCACAAGATAAATTTGGGCTGTAGATCATCAGACTCATTTGTTTGTTTGCTTGTCACACATGATACTTGACCTCTGCACATCTTTATGAAATGTGGGGAATGGTGCATCTCAGCATTTTCAAAATTGCACTGACTAGCCAAAAAGTAACAATTAGAGGTCAAAACAAGCTGATCTGTTTGGTCTCAGAGGGCAACTGCATCATTTATATGAGGTGAAATGTTGAGTCTCGTTGGATGAAGCTTCCACATACATTTCTGGCAATGAAAACAAACAAGAGAAAGAAATGCTGCTTGCGTGGTCAAAATGAATGCAAACAAGGGCTCAATTGATCAATCAGTGATAGTACAAGTGGAAATCCTTGCTGGTGAAAAAATTAAAAGGGCATTTACATGAGTCTTCCTTTAATTAAAGCTAAAAAAAAAAAAAAAACTCTGACTGCAGGGACAAAAATAAAAAGCCTTTATTACTTGTTTGAAACAAGCCAGCATGTGCTGAGCAGATCTGATGGCCATCAGGGCATTTTTTTGTACTTGCAGATGAACAGTGTTAGCATTTCTAATTCTGTGCTCCATGTAGATATGTTTTGAAATATCAAAAGTAACTTTTTTGAATTTCTGGTCGTTTTTTTACTGTGCAATCACAAGAAAACATAGAGGATCAAATCTGGATTCATTTAGACTAAATTATGGCAAATGGCCCCAGGGATACTGCCGGAGGAAGAGCACTGAGCTTGTTGAACATCTATCTGCATGTTTATTTATAGCCACCATAAGGTCCTTGCCTATCAAGTTTTTTTTTTTCTTTCTGCACATATTCGGTGTTTCACAGGTCTTTACGTAGGTTTCACATACTTGCCCAAGAATCTAAACTTCACATCAAGTCTATATGAGGTTGTACTCTCTGACTGGGTGATTACAGGTGGATATCTGTGCACAGGAACTCAATGACCTGCGCATGAATGCACAAGTATAAAAGCTGCATTGTAATTTTTTACATTCTCACTGTACATTGTATTTACCTAACATCCATCTATAACATGCATTTAAGACTTCCACCGCAAATATCAAAACCTTTGTGCAAATGTTGCTACAAAGCTGTCCAGGTCAGTGTGGTAACACAATTTTTTTTTTTTCACAACAAGTGCAGTGCAAGAACTTTACTCTACTTTGCTGAAATGTGCAGTGCAACTTTAACACAAATAGACCAGATTTAGCAGTGACAAAATTGATGTCAAAAACAGCACCAGACGGACCATGTCTCTTGAATTCTGCTTGACGGACAGGTTGTATTTTTGAAAGCGCAATCATTTGTTCTCAGCGCCCAACATGGCTGCCAGAGGCCACCTGAAAGCCCTTTCTATAGCGACTGATGGTGCTGAGTGATGCATCACAAATGGCTGGCAGCAGGACAGTAGCTGCCCTTTTCCTGCCTAGTGGGCAGCTAATGGTGCAGAGAGCATCCGGCAGGTGGGAGCAAACACTGTAAGCCCCACTATGACGCCAGATGTGCGGTCAGCTCTGTATTGTCGGCGGCTACAAAGCACACACGGGGTTCGATGCTTGTAGGGTATTCACACTTGGCCGGAGATACACCGGCATTAATGTTTCTGCTGCTTTGTTCCTCCCTGGTTGCTTCTCTGCCCTGCTGGGCCGGACCCAGGGCTTTCACTGCAGACCATACACACACACAAAAAACACAGAAAGACAAGCATGGAGAGACATCGACTAACACACACACACACACACACACACACACACCCCTCCCCCCCAAAGGAGGAGAAGCCATCTGCCTGTGAGAGCAGCAGCACAATGACCAGATCAGAGGAAAACACTTAGACTTCACTGCTGCTGCTGTTAAAAATTCATTCACCGCCTCTCGCTGTCAGACAACCTGCAGCCTCTTCAGCACCAAGAGCTTTTCAGAGTTGATCTGAGGTTACCTCACTGTTTGTTTCCAAAGCACTGGGGCAACTGCTGTTGCACTGATGACTTAATCACCTGTGGCTTTTTACTCAACACAATACAGAGATCACCCACACCAGCTAAAGCCTGATCTATTTGTGTTGTAAGGATGACGGTTGAGTATCCAACAACCCCACCTTGGGAATTTTGCCTAAGGAGATTTTAAATGGGACATCCTAAACACTGGCTTTGATATCTAAAGCTGAAATGCAGGTTCATTAACTGAAGGAAAACAGAAATGTGATTCCATTCTAAAAGTTTTATTTTTATATTTAAGAATTGAAAATGAAACTGGAAGAAGCCGAGGAAGAAATGGGTTATAGTCCCTAAAAATAAGTGAACATATGCAATGATATGAGAAAATAGGAAAAGAGTTAATTTTAAAACTATACAAAAATACAAGATCCTCTTTGATAATTTTGACTGCTTTCAGTCTCTAAATAAATTTAGAAACAGCTTAGCAGGGCTCAGATCCATAAGATAAAAGTTTAATGATATACCAGCAGTTTACAGATAAGTTGTACCAAGTGGAATCAGAATGCAGAGATTCAGGCACATTACTGGGTCAACATGTCCAGAAAATATCTTAATATTCTGCACATTTTTTGGCAACTTTTAGACTCACATCAAACGAGCATGCAGTGCTAAACTGAGCAGCCGTCTTCTAATCCAAGTCATGGTTTGATTGCATGTCAGCTGAGTCTGCTGTAATTTGTATGTCTCAATAGCGTTTTGTCACAGCGTTGTATGTGGTTGGTAATGTTACATCTTACATGCACACAGACACCCTGTCAGAACATGCCCACAGATTTTATTGGGTCCCGAGCCAGAAGATTGCTGCAGCATAATATTCCAGAGTAGCTGTAAAAAATCCATCTTTGCGTGTCATTTAGTCTCAAATTCAGTCTAAATTCTTTATCTTCATCAAAAATCTGCAAGTGGGATGAGATAATCCCACCTGTTTCCTGCGCTAACCAACTTGTCTCTTGAATCAAGTGTCACTTTCTTGCTCCTAGTGGGCTGATCTGCCTCATTCTGACTTGTTTCAACTGTTTATATCAATAAATCCTGAAACAAGTGAAACTGCAGTGGAAACAAGTGGGATTATCTGATCCCACTGGCATATTTTTTTCACTTTGTTGAAGAAAAACAAGATTTTTAATACTCAATATGAGATGACATGACTTGTTAAAACAGATATTTTTTTTTTTTGCTGTGCCGAAACATTTCTGGAACAGACCGCCTGTGTGAAGGGGCCTTTATTCAGCCTATCAACACATCCTGCACGGATAAGACTAAATGCTCACAGTTCAGAATAGCAGTGGCAGAGACTGACGATAAACAGAAAATAGTATTGGCAAGACTGGCATGCAAACACTGCAGCAAACTAAAAGATTACCTCACACACTATAAAGCACACCGCCTACCGAATTCATCACAGACTGATTACAAACCAGGACAGTTACCTCAGCCGAATGGCGCTCACTCAGCCAACTGCTACTTCAAATGGATGTCAGCAGCAGCTACAAACAAAGGGGAGCTATAACGGAGAGAGAAAAGGCTATAAGGGAATCCGGCCAAAAACGAACATGCCAAGACTAAAGTAGACCTGAAAGGAGAACAGAGCAAACCGCAGCAGGCAGAGACACGGGCACAGACAGGGCAAAAGGTGCATGCACAGGTACCAGCCGCCACCTTTTACACACTAATTGAAAGATTAAGTGATGGGAGGGTTTGTTGTTCCACCCTGCTGGCTTTGGTGCCTTCAAGAACAGGTTAAAAGAGCAGTTTTCCCTGTTACAAAGTTATTGCGTAAGATTTAATAACCCAACTCTCGTGTCGGCAAGAAGGGCGCTGATGTTTTGACACCGTCTGACGCCAGCACACCAGGGTGAAGAGACGAAAACAAGCCTCTCTGCGGTAGTCAATAGTTCAGCTTTTTCAAGCCTCTCACGCAATCTGAGATGAGGGAAGTGCGACCGAGGCAGATGATGCCTGCGATAGTGACTCATGGTCCGTGGCGGAGGGGGCTATTGATCTCCTCGCCGTCCCCTTTGGCTGTGGACATCTGTGGCATCTATCACGAGGGCCGTCAGTCAGCAGACAGGGGAAGTGAGGGCATGGCGGAGCGGAGTGGAGTGGAGCGGCTGTATGTGTGTGTGTGTGTGTGCGATGAAGCGGGCAGGCGACATCAGCAGGACGAGCAGGTTCACTAAGAGTTCAGCCTGTTTCTTTGGCAATCCAACATGAACAACCTGTTTTTTGCTCCGTCACTGCAAATTCTATCCATTTTAACAAGTCAATTAGCCTCATGTTCAGTCTTAAAATGTTTCTAAAAATAAATGGAAAAGCTGACAATGGGAGGGGATAATCCCACTTGTTTCCAATGCAGTTTCTTTTTCTGGTATAAATATGTTGAAACAAAGCAGAATAAGGCAGATCAGCCCATTAGGATTAAGAAAATGACACTTGATTCAAGAAAATTCAGGGAACAAGTTGATTAGAGTTGAAAACAAGTGGGATTATCTCATCCAACTGGCAGATTTTTGTCCTTGCTTGAAGAAAAACATGATTTTAACACTGTAAATGGCACTAAATGACTTTTTAAGATGGAGTTTTTCTCTCGATTTCTATTTATTTATCTTTCTCTCTCCCCACCGCCTTCCCCTTCCATCTCCCTGCCTCAGTGTGAGACAGTGAAAGTGTCTGTTCTTACCTGCACATGAGACGTTAACTGGCACAGACTGGTTGGAGGTGTACTTAAAAAAAACAAAAAAGAAGTACACTGCAAAAAAAAGTCTTCATCTTAACAAGTCATGTCACCTCATATTCAGTCTTAAAATCTTGCAGTGAAAAAAATCTGCCAGTTGGATGAGATAATCCCACTTGTTTCCAATGCAGTTTCACTTATTTCAGTTATTTTTTTCCCTGAATAAATATAAATACATTGAAACAAGGAAGAATAAGGCAGATCAGCCCACTAGGATCAAGAAAATGACACTTGATTCAAGAAAATTCAGGAAACAAGTTGATCAGCATGGGAAACAAGTGGAATCTCATCCCACTGGCAGATTTTTTTTATCTTAAATAAAAAATATGAAGGTTTGATTACTCAATACTAGATTAAATGACTTGTTTCAGTGAACATTTTTTGCAGTGTAAATGAAAAAAAAAAAAAAAGCTCTGTATCAGCAGCTATCATTCCATAAGCAGGACGGGGCGCAGTGAGCTGGAAAATGGGCTTGTTTGGGCCAAAAATCACGGATGGTGCCAACATCATAAAACTAGCAACAGGTTAATGCTCACATTCTTGCGAGACGGGCGCCGGCCTCATACGGTTTGCGGGGGATCTGCCCAGACATTTGTCTGAAATTAAAAGAGATTATCTGATTATCTCGAAATGAAAATGTTTTCGTCTAACTGTACCAAACGCCTGTATTGGTACTGTGGCGACGACTTCGAAAATATGGCTCTGGCAGTCCTCCTCTTCTCTGTTCCCCCGTAAGCTTAGAATGAAAACAAACTCCATGAAACCAGATCACATGATTACAGCACTGAACAGCCAATTTTCCGAGCTGACAAATGGATGGGAGCAATCACCAGAGACATGCTTTATATAACTAAAAGTAAAATTGATTCTTTCAAAAAGGTGATTTATTACATCTTGCCGTCTCAAAGCCATTATGCCATCATTATCTATGTAGGACAAAAAGAAAAGCCCTGCAGATGATTTAGAAACCTGATGACGGCAGAAACAATCTTTCTCAACCTATTATGATGGCAGCCAGCCGCTGGGCATTCAAACACAGTAAATCTAATGAATCACAGGGAAGAGAAAAAAAGAAAGCCCTAAGAAACAGAAGGCGTACATGTTGGGGAGGGAAAGGTGAACATGGTGAGTGCAGCATGAGTCACCATTACCGGAGAGCCTGTCGGTGTTAGGTGAGTAAGACTGATAAACAGTCTGAACAACAGAAGTGTTGGAGGTCATGTTACGGGCGCAGAAATGCTTGTTATGTTGGAAAATCACAACGTCAGTAGCTGTGTTAACATGCGGAGTTACCTGCAGTTATTGGTTTTCATGTTCAGTCTTAAAAGCTTGTTTAAAAAACGGCATTTGGATGAGATAATCCCACTTGTTTCCAATGCAGTTTCACTTACTTCCACAATATTTCTGGCAACAAGTGTAAATCTGTTGAAACAAGGTAGAATAAGGCAGATCAGCCCACTAGGATCAAGAAAGTGACATTTGATTCAAGACAATTCTGGGGAAAAAGTATTAGCATTGAAAACAAGTGGGATTATTTCATCCCACTGTCAGATTTTTTACCTTGTTTGAAGAAAAACAAGATTTGAACTATGAAAATGGCACTAAATGAGATTTTGGCTAGTGTCTACAAGTAGTTTGCATTAACTCATTTTTACCTGCATCTGTCTAATTGGCTGTGTTAACACTTCCTCATTTTAATTTTTTTAAATATAGAAACTTTTCAACGTCTAATCTATTTTGAACTTAATTGCCGTCTCTCCACCAACAATCCTGCTGTAAATAAAACATTATTGACAAAGGTTGTTGTTGTTGTTGTTGTAAAAGAGATGATTTTCTCGTGGTCACACTCGGGTACAAAGAAACAATAAAACAAAACCTTTTTTCCCCACAATAATTAAAGCAGTATGTTTACTGTGATGAAAATCCTTACTCAGGCATTTTTCAAGTCTGTGGAAAATGTTTTCCATACCAGACAAAAATGAATGTCAGTAAACTTCCTTCTTCTTTCCTTCCCTCTACAGAAGGAAGGAACACAAAGTCTGACATCTGAAATTACAGAAGATGGTACGCAGACTCCGCTGAGAATTATGTAAATGATAGACCTAATTTAAATGACAGGCAAAACTGATTTGTGCAAACTGGAAAAAAAAAAGACTGGCATTGTCTTTTAAGTTATTTAACACGACTACTTTGAGTTTCCCTGCTTCCATGAATGAACCAGTTAACATGATGTTCCTGTCCACCAGCCTTTTGGTTTTTGACTGAGCTGTAGGTTTCGTCTGCAGCACTACGTGATAAAGTAACTATGATCCAACAGTAACATTGAGTGATGCTTCCCAACATGTTTTGTTAAATCAAAGTATACCCGTAATGCTTTGCCACTCTTAGCGTGCAAAAACCTAAAGTGAAACCAGTAACGTTTCCATGTCATGATAACCTATTTAATGTGGTAATTAGCCAGATGTATGAACCAGTTTCTTACAACCACAGTATGGGCTTACTGGGTTTTTTTTTCCAATCTTGTTATAACATTTTCATGCATCAAAATCAGGCTATTTACACCAAAACCCCAAAAACCAGTACAGCCAAAGATTCCCGCCTCTGTATCAGGGCTGTTTTACACCATGCAAGTGATTTTACACAGGTTTTTTTTTTTTTTTACCCAGGACTAACTGCTTCAAAGGCAGTTGATAAAGTTTACATGAACAAAACCTGTAATCCTGCACACATATTTCCAGTTTGTGGCGTTCGACATCACTCAAAGTGAACGGCAGAAGTTTATCGTAGAAAACAACATGGCGGCTCATGTAGACATTTCAGTGGAATGTTGCGTTCTGTATTTCCAATTGATAAAATGACCAGCTGTTAGATTGACAATAAAAACAACCGCTCCAACATGCATCATAACTAGCGAGTCACTTGTTCATACCAATACTGATCGGAGCCGAAGCTGATTATCCAGGTCTGACGCGAGGTTCGGACTGAAATGCCAGGTTAACCTCTTTACACCGAGCTCAAGTCCCAGATGGCAGAGGCATTTTAGGTCAGTGCAAAATGGCTATGAGGTTAACCAGATTAAGAGGGGAAGTTGCTCTGCATGTAAACATAGCCGAGGTTTCATTGCGTCCTGAGAGGGAGAAGCTGAAAGCAACAGCAAGAGCCCGAAAGCCACAGAATAGCGAGGGTATTTTAAAAACTGCTTCGGCTGTAATGCTCAACTAAGAAATTTTATCTCTCACTACCACAGACAACTCTCTTGACTTTTATTTCCCTGTGGGTCTGAGTGAGAAGCTTAAGATATTCAAAACACCCCCTTCTCCAGAGTGTCCTGTCTCAGCCTGACTACATCTGCTAATGTAGATGTCCAAGTCTCCTAATCTTGTCAGATAACATATGAAACCAGATGGAAACCTCCCACGGGAGACAGGAGCCCTCTCTCATTCTATTACTCTGTACAAAGACACACGCACACATACACACACACACACACATCAGTTCTTGACATAAGCAGCTAGTTGACGCTCCAGAGGGCAGTTTCCTGGAGATCCTAAGCTGCCCCGAAGGCATGAGGCCCATGATGGATCAGACATTGATTTGATTTGAAGTGAGAGTGGAAGCCGCGGTCTGTGCCCTCTGCCAAAGAGGTGGACCATGATTGAGCGATGGCTGTCTGGAGGGTTCACTCAGGAAACTGTAAGGGGGACAGGCTGGGGCGCGCTGCGAACAATCACCTTTTGTACAAATCAGTTGGCAATGAATTGCTGATTCATAGAGTGGAGACGAGAACGAGTCCACAGCTGCATATCTTGTCTATTCTACCAGACCGTCCCGAGTTGTTCCTCTTCAAAAACACAAAACTAATTCACTTATCATCGAAGTGTTTGCACAGCAGTTGTAAAGGCTGCACCAGGCAGATTTTTAATGTAAAAATAGACCCGACTTGTCAGTCTAAATTGGGCTAAAATATGGCTGTGACAGACAGAAGCTCCCCTCTCTTACTAATTGAGACTCTGTAGATATTTGCTCAAATGAAATTCTGGTGTAATTATGGAAACTGGTGGGAAATCGGAAGTGTCAAAGTGTCAAATCTAAACTAAAAGGAAAAATTTGCTCTAACACAGACATCAAAAGCTCAATTTAAATTGCCAATCCCTGTTTTTAAATTGTCTTTGTTTGTTTTAGGTTGTATTTGTCCTCCAAAACTGTCTCCTAAACAGCACTGAGAAACTGAAAAAGCTCAACTTTATCTTTTATGTCTCTTGTCCCTGTGGTATCTTTTAGTACAAAGCATCTTCGACCAGCCTGGTTTTTAAACATGACCCTGCTGCGGGCAGTTCACTGACATCACATTACACGATTTCTGGACATTGAAGTTCAATTTTTTTCAAAGTTAGCTTCCTCTCTGTCAGTTTGGGCTGCTAATGTGTGGAGTTGCCTTGCATTTTTATCTAAACAAATGTCTGTTTTTCTACTCTCTGTAGCCGACTGCTTTAAAACAACAGCAATTCAACTCATAGATAGCTCATGAAAGCTTCTCCTTTTGCTGTTCTGGACACTCAGCATCATGTTTTTTTCCTTGGAAAAATCCTCTGGTGCACAGGAGGTGGTGCGTTTTACGGTTCCATCAGCTGCATGTTTTATGGAATAAATAAAAGAAGAGCAGAGTCGTTAGCATAAGCAGCAATAGCCACCATGGCTGCACAGGAAATCCAAGGGGAAAGATTTCACAGTCCCGCCCACACTGTTTGATTGTCGGGTGATTTCTGGGCGGGTGCAGAAACACCACACAGACAAAACAGAACGATCGAAGCTCTTGAGGATTAATATAGAATCAAGCAGTGCGGCGTGACTCAGTGTAAACAGTGTGTTGGTTGCTGCGCAGTAAAAACAACAAAATACACAAAGTTTATCTTGGTACAAGACCAAACTAAACAAGTGAACACAAGAAGACATGGAGATAGCTGAAGCACGCACCGCTCTTGCAGTCATGGAGATGTTACTGATGATAATGTAGAACCGGTGTTGACACTTCTGATAATGACACACTTTGTCAAGTGCCTTGGGTCTGCCTTCTCTGGCTACCGTCGTCCAAAGCAAATATCCAAGTGTCCCGCTGCTTGGCAGATAATAATCAGTCTAAACAGTATGAGTTCACTGTAGCTCGCTACCCCTCTGGGCCATGAAAGAGCTCAGTGTATCTTCAGAAGGGCAAAGCTTTATCATGTCCCACTCTTCCAAAACCCTGCTGTCCATTAGTGGTTATTTCCAGTCGGATCGTCAATGAGAGGAGAGTGTATTTTAACAAAATCTACGTGCTGAGACCGAGGGGGATCCTCTTCCAATTTTCAGAGGCATGCTGGGTATAATGAAACCAAACCACACTCAGTTTTCCACTTGAAGTACTGCAGCACTCCAAACAAACCCCACAACAAAGAATACCTGCTGTATCCAGATCAATGATAGCTTTCCTTTGGGAGTACAGTGTTTTTGGTATGCTGACAGGGCGACCAACACCCGTCCTTCCCCCCGTCATGATCGACTCTAAAGCACAGGCCTGCTAAATAATCAAAAAGGCGGTGGACAGGATGTTGGTCTGGCAGCAGTAAATCCAGATGTATTATTTACTCCACTTCTTTGTGTACACAAAAACACAATAATCCTCACAGATTCGGGGCAGTGGGGGTAGAAAAGGCAGCATTCGGTATCAGCGGAGGGATCTACAGTCCATGCAGTCTTTAGAAAAGAAAAGAATTCAATTGTGCCTGAAACTCTGAGAAAATAAACCCAAAGGCAGTGGAATACAAAGGGCTCGGAGTCCCGGGCGAGGGCCTTGAGGATTTGACCGCAGAGTCGGCATGAGGAGGAAACTCTATCAGGGGGCTGAGGGAGCGCAGAGGGTTGGTTTGTTTAGCTTTGAATTCCACCATTTTTTTATTCACGAGGGACACTCGCTGTCAGCCTCGATACAAACTAAGGAGAGACAAACAAACAGTTTGTGCCTGTGCATGCGAGACCCCTTTCAACTGTGTTTTCTCACTGTTCCTCTGTAGCAATCATCTCTTCCCTTTTCTGTTTGAAATCATACAGAACACGATTAAGACTAACAGGTACCTTGGTTTCCATTCTCATCAACAATTAGCTGCAAAACACTACAATTGCAAATCCTGGAAAAAACGCTTTGCAAAACAATGAGTGTGCTTGGTTTTGTTCCAAATCAAACAGAAATCTGGCACGCTATTCAAGTTGCTTCACTATAGGCAGCAACTTGATGACTAGACTGTGATTAAGATGGCAGTCTCACATGCGATGACTCACCAGCCAAGAAACTGAAAAACAAAATTGGTGTTTCACAAGTGACAGGTTTTACTTTCTTCAGCCCTTTCCTGGACACTCTAGGAAGAAGAAAATAAAACAACTATTTGTCTTGTGTCGGCCTCAGGCAGGCAGAGCAGACGGTGTCATCTTTCAGACTACAAGGCACCAGAGGGGTGGTAAAGCGTCCCTCTGGCCAGGGGTGATAGATATTCCCCCGCTCGCACTTTGTTCTGGTCTACTGCTGGACACTTGTCCCCCCGCTGCAGACCAGGGCCTGATGTCACTCATTACAGGAAGCCGTGTGCATCGACGTCAACGCTCATATGCACAAAACCAGATTGTTTTTCCATCACGGTGCTTAAATAATGAATGAGAGCAGTCTTCATGTGCTGAGTGGTGTTATAAATCAGCGCTGAAAGCAAAGCGCCAAAGGCGACAGGTTTTATGTGCAGAGCCTCTTCGGAAAGCAGAGGTTAAAATGTTGAGTTTGCTTGAATATTTTTACACTAAGAGGTAATGCCAAAGTGCTGCCTTGTTTACTATATGGCTTCAGTAAATTAGGCTGAATAACAGAGTACATTTTATGACCTGCTTGACCTGCTAATGTTTCTCTGCCAAAGTGGCCAGTAAAAATGTTATTTTAAAAATACAACTACTACTCTTACAAAAAGATTGCTGGATGAAAGTAAAATATATTGATGGTAACTATAAAAGCTATCAGTTAACTTATGACAGCCACTTTTACAAAGAGGCTGTTGTTTTTTTTCATTTTTAGAATTAACTGTCATTTACAGTGAGGTTTGGGATCGCCCATAAAGGGTTTTTATCTCACCTAGCTAATTCATGTTTGTCATGTTTATCATGTCCTATAATTTCTAAAAGTGTGAAGAAACAAACAAGTGATTATGGGATTAAACTTCAATATATTATTACTTCCTATTAAAGTTCTCTTAAGTCCTTTGTACCCAGCACAGACAAAAATATCTGTTTATTTAA
>OMLF01007553.1:2175-22917 GCA_900302615.1 Holocentrus rufus | reverse complement strand
GGAGGGATAAGGGAGGGAGAGAAGTGGCACGGAGCCAGAGGAGAGGGCAGGGAAAAGTTGAGAGATAGCCAGAGGGACGGGCAGGGAGAGGAGTCGGTCTCCGTTTTGGGCTCTGCTGTCCAGGAAGAAGAGCGGCAGCCTCGTGTCATCAGATCTGGTCCTCCTGTCCGTCTGTCTCTCTGCATCCCTCTCCATCTCTCTCTCTTCCTCTCTTTCTCTCTTCCTCTCTCTCTCTCTCTCGCCCTGGCTGGGGCTGCAATGTGGCTGTCTCTGCAGTGAAAGTGCTGGCTGGAGGATTCTCCTTGACTGAACCCTGACTGTGCGCAGTGAGTGTTGTGCCGCTCGCCTCTGCTCCGCCGCTGCACCGTCCACACCGCTCCAGCCTGTGCAGCCAGCCTGCCGGCCTCCGACTGAACGCCGGCCGCAGGAGGAGGGAGGAGGCAGGTATGGCAAGTGCTGGGGATGCTCCAATGCAGGGTTTTACGTCTGTTGCATACAGGCAAAGAGTTATGGGCGTGCATATGTGAACACATGCACACAAATTCTCTGTACTATCACTTCAACTTTTCATCGTACTGTCAGTCTGCTTTAACTGAGCTAAGATTGCAACCGGTTAACTTTTTCTTAAAGTTGCACCCTTTCTTCCCTTTCCTTCCTTTCCTTTCCTTTTCTTCCTTTCCTTTCCTTTCCTTTCCTTTCCCCGTCTCCTCTGCCCTCAGTCTAACCTACAGTTTCTTTAACAGGATTGCTGTGGACGTGCCTCGGTGGGAGACGGGACGCCCAGACAAGCAGCTTCCTGATTCCAATCCAGACAGCCGGAGACCGGGTTCGGGGGCCCAAGACACAAGGACGGGCAGACAGACAGTCTATTTCAAAAAGGACAGTACAATTATTCCGAGCCCGGGCTGGATCTCACAGCAGTATTTGCTTTGGAGCGGATCCGACTGCCATGGAGGTCCAGTGGAACGGGGCTGAAGCCCTGAGGCTGCGCCCCCCTCACACAGCCACCAGTCTGATCTTCTGTTTGCTGCTGGGTAATATCCACCTCTCACTTTACGTCACCGCCCTTTGCTTGATCCATGGTCATGATAACACCATTGATGATATACGTCTTTTTGAAAGCTGCTTTGTCATTTTCCTGAATCACCTGAGTGTTACCCCAAAGTCGCCTTGGTTTGTGCTCTTTATCAGGGTTTGTGGAGTGATGATGCTGTGGCATTTCCAAATCCTCTGGCAATGACCTTCATCTGCTTTGGACCTAAGTGATAGTCATTTTCTGTTTTCATATTAGTTTTTTTTGATATGATGGTATTTTGTTACTGGGACAATAATGACCTTGCTCTTCTGAAGCAGTTCTGAAGTCCTTTGTGTATTTTCTCATGTTGTTCCACTTCATAAGCAAAGAGAGCTGCTGCAAAGAGTTCTGCCTAAATCTAAGGAAAAGAGAGCTATAATGATTTCACAAGAATCAGGTTCAGCCTAGAATAAAGCTATTGAGAGTTTATTCTTTGGCTGATATGCTCGTTCCTGCAATCAAATGATTTGGTGTCATATGTGACGTGTATTGGCTTTGTTGGGGTTCGGAGTGGGATTGAATGTCAAATAAGCAAGCGGCCTTGTGATGGAAAAGCTGTGTCAGACTAGGCCCAACTATTAACAGTGTGTATTGTAGTGCCTGTATCTGCAATGGCTGAGCAGCAGAGTCAGCCAGGTCAATGACACTCTTAATAAGAGCGAGTAAACCATTGGTGGTGTCATGTTTTGCTTCATTTTATTAACTTGAGTCTTAAACTGCTGAATCACGCTGGAGCGAATGATCCGGTGTAGGAGTTGCCGGTAAATCGACCTGCAGATCTGAGATCGGAAGGCAGGTAATTGCCTTTGTTGTGTGTATGTGTGTGTGTGTGTGTGTGTGTGTTTCCACAGTATGATCTTGTGGCCCATGTGAAAGCTGGATTCTGATTGGCTGGTGAAGACACCCAACCAGACACCTCCAGCAAAAACCGTCCCATCAAAAAATGAAAATGCACTTACTGGATTTGAGCATCCCATTGCAGTCGTCGGTGACGCTTGGTTATACAGCAGTGCCCCGTAACAGAAATCCCCCATCCTACATTTATCCTGCATTATAGTGAGGTAGACACTGACGATCGACCTTTTATGAATGTTATAAAATATATCAAAGTCAATATATAATACCAAAAAGCTCATGTCTCATTAACACTCAGCTGTCAGATAAATATCATGTCATTTTTTGTATTTTCTAAACCTACTTTTGGGTGTGGAGCAATAGTGCAGCAAACAATTTCTGTAAAAAGGAGGCCAAAACTGGGCTCATGGGTAATCTGGAAATATAGGAGTGTCTGTGTAGGAATATAACAGATTGAGTTTGTTGTGGTATCATGTTGCTTTGTTGTATTAATTGGGTTATTGCTGCTTCAACCTGTTTTGCTATTTGTCTTTAGGTTTAAAACAGTTTGTTGTTGATTTTTCGCTGATTTTTCTGTCTGCACCATCTTGCTCCTAAAACATCAAGGACCACAATGGTTATAAGCCTGCTGAGTTTATTGCATTATTTTTGATGATTTTAGGCTGAGATGCATTTTCCTATTGTGCCTATCTTGCTTTTTAATTATTGAATAAACAAACTAAACTGCTGGTAAACTGAACAATAAAGTTAGGACTGATGATGCGTAAGTAGATGTTCAGGTTGCCTTCAAAACGTCTATATTAGCTATCAGCTGATAAAAACAGCTTTCATAAATAATATTGTTCATTGTTATTTCTCCTCCTCACACTGAGACAAGCTGCTTACACCAGCTGACTGAAAGATTACATGTGTAACATTTTTTCAGAACAAGCAAAGCAGTTTTGTGTTTACAGGTGCTGCATTTCTTTAGCTGTGGCATGACCAAGAGGCCACCTAACAAAAACTGCATGGCAGACTAAATCAGCAGATGCAGGTGGCCAAGCACTGCAGAGAGAGAAAGTTACTGCAGAGGAAATGACTGGATCAAGTGTATCTGATGCCCAAAATAATTTTATTAAGAGTGAACAGTCAGATTTTTCCCCACTGACAGGTGCCCATAATGTAAATGGCATAGTGCACTCTGTTTGGCCTGTTAACCATTTGATGCAAAGCTGCTACATTACATATTAACTTGTTTAAACATTATGCAGGCTGGTCAATATGTGTGTGAACATGCACAGGTGTCCTCTGAACCCAGAAATCAGACTCTATCAAAGGGTTTTTGATCTGAATGAATTTGTTCCCTATAGAATTAATTGGGAAAGACTTTAACTGTGACAGAGGGAGCATCATGGGAGTTTTTCTGGGGTCAAAGGGGCAATTAAAATCAACATAAAATCATTCAGATGACATCATGTCTTAGTTCTTCCTCACAAACTCTGACTGGATTGTCCTAGATGTGACAAAGGGAATTTTGTTTTGTTCCACTTTAAATGACACCTTGTCTTGTATTAGGCTATCAGTTACACACTGTGACCTGTGTTTCATATTCCCTCTCTCACACTCTTAGCCTTTAGTGGTCAATCCATTGATGCCACTCCCTAAACCAAAAATCATAAAAGGACGTCATCTACTGCCACAACATAGTGTGTGAGGTCTTGAACTAAATTCACATTAGTTTGATGACGCAGCTCTTTTCCTATAGATTAGAAATCTAAAAGTCCAAGAAGTGTGATCTAATGCAGATAAATGCTAGAAATATTCTTGTAAAGTTGGTGCATGTGGGCTAGAAACTAGAGCAGCACTGTTCTACTTTTACCTCAGGCACTAAGAGTTTTCTCGGCTAAACAAAAGTTTCTATGAAAACCTAGATAAGAAATTCAAACATGAGTTAGCCAGGTGCTCACACCCTGAGTTAAGGGCGTGTAAAGGTTGTAATGTTTGAATGTGCTCAGAGACAAAGTGCAAAGGAGTACACACCTAAGATTTCAAATATGTCTCATTATGTTTCACTGTATTTGCTTTGTGTTGGTACTGTTATTCTAGGCCAGTAACTTCACTTGTAACTGCAATCACACAAACAAGACACTGCAACGGATAATGAACACAGGGACAGAAGTCAGAGGAGAATGAAAACTGCAAAAACATTTATAAAAACAAGCATGGCAAGAAGCCCGAGATGAAAACACTGAGACAGACCGAGTGTGACGCCAAACTGTACGTGTGAAGAGAGAGAGGGAGACAGTGAGAGACAGAGAGAGAGAGAGAGAGGGAGAGAGAGAGAGAGAGAGATGCTGCACTATTTCTATTGCTGTTTCTGCAAGATCATCATGCTGCATTGGGCCAGAGGAGACAGAGACTGGAGCGAGTTTGCAAGAAAGCATGAGTTAAATTGCACTGAATCAAAACAATGCATTCCTACATAAGCCGTCCTTCCCTGTGTTTAGCCTTCCCATGCAATGCAGCAGTGTCTTACTCCTAACTGCTGCATTGGGTCTTATCCAGAGGTTGACCTTGACCATATTACGAACAATGCATAACACAGCGTGCACAAAAACAGAGGGCAGAATCACGGGGATGTTTATGTTGCAGGGAAGCAGGAGGGACAAGTCCAGATGAAGAAAACGGCAACCAGCAGCTGTTCATCATGTTTGGATTTTGCTCAGTGTACAAAATCAGTGCATCGGTGTGTTCGTGCTCTGTGCAGCACCTTGTGAGCGTGCACTTTACATTTCACACACTAGATGGCAGCATCAAGCGCAAGGTTGATGCTGAGTGATGTATAAGAGACGACAGCCTCTCACATCTGTGCCCTTGACCCGCTGAAATTCTCCTGTTATGTGCTGGGACCAAACACCTTGACACATGCCTGGGAATATAATTATACAGCAGCTAGGTGAGGAGGCGGAGCAGCTGCCAAGCCAAGAATTAATAAGATGAGAGAAGAAAAGGAGAAGAGACAGCCTTTCCTTAAACTGACCCAACTTTCTTTCTTTGGTAGAACTTATGGGAGGAAGCAGGATTTAAGTACTCGACTACATCAAGATTGTGATGCTGTGTGATGCCCGATCCAGTTTTCACAGGGTGCTCAGCAAATTTCTTCTTCTTCTTCTTCTTCTTCTTCTTCTTCTTCTTCTTCTTCTTCTTCTTCTTCTTCTATTTAAAGCAGTAACATGGGTCGTGGGTGTGACTGGGTGGTCTTGAGTAACTGAAGGGTGGACTAATTAAAGGCCAATAATACAATAGTGGCTTGTATGATTGGCAGCATAGACCTATTTTATTTCAAAGATACTCCTTGATTAATACTTAAAGTAATCTACCTGTTACTTAAAAGGGGAGTATCATTTTTGGCAATTTTGTATGATGAACTGTTGTGTAGCTGAGCTCATGTCTGACATAAATTATGTGGTTTTATCATCAAGGCATTCGGGGACTTTACAACTTTAAATACTGCTATTATTGTGGGAAATAGGGAACAATATTGCATTTTTCTTTGGGAAAAGAAAAACCAAATTCTTTTCTCTGCGCATTTGAAGTTGCTGAAATGGAGATGTTTTGGAGACCTCCGAGACAACTTAGTAAAATGTAAGAGGGAGGAGTGGATTTACAAATATTTCTGTGCAACAGGACTGTGGGTTATTTTGGGTGTTGTCCTCTTTTGCTGAGGGTGTTGGCCTAATGTTACTCATGGCTGGCATTACAATGTGGCTTCTATTCAGGTTTTGTTGTCCCCTTTGGTCAAGCTTTTCTGACAAAAAAACTTTGGAGTCTGATGTCTTCTCTTTTTGCTCCTTTTGCCTGCCCTCTTCCACAGTAAGTAAGGTCAGAGCAAAGAGTCAGCCACAAAACAGCTGGAAGGCCTTGTTGCTCAAGGAAACTTCAGCAGGATGGATTTTTGCTGTGGGACCTTGAGGGACTTTCACTGTCTGACTGTCCATGCATGGACATCTCAACGGTTCACTTTGTAGTGACCATGTGCTTAGTTTCGTTTTGAAGGGAATGTAGCAAAGATAAAGCCGAGTCCTTGAGTGTGTCAGTGGGCTGGATGCTCAGCATTACTTGAGAAACAACATTAGGGTGCACTGCCCATCTCTTTTGCTCTTTAGCAAATTGGTAATTTGTTATTAAAAGGCAATTTATGGTTGCTGACCTAACAGTGTAGACAAACATGCTTGGTCTCTATCATGTAAACTTAAGCCAGGATGTCCAAAGAAAAGTGGTGAGTCAGCCCACCTCAGCTCATTATCAGGAAACTGAACGTGAGAAGGCCAGGATGCAGCAGGGGAAAACATTGATTGACTTGTTCTGTAAAATGCCCCACTTTTGGTTTATGCTCACTAAAAAGAGGCAAATGTTTTCAGGGAAAATCGCTCAAATATATTTAGTGTTTATATGTTCACCCTGTGATATCAATTCCACATTTGTGTGGACAAACAAGTCTCACCCAAGCAAGATGGCCAGGACTCCAGTCTGTGATATCATCAAACAAAACTGATGTCCTGACAGTTTTCAAACAGAAATGTACCAATATCCTTTGAAAATCATAATTGGTAGCCTGTTGTCATAGTGCACAAAAGGGAATATTTTTTTTGATGGCATCGTAGACTACGGTGGACTTCGGCTTTAGACTGGTATTGAAATTAAAAGAGATTTTTACACATGACTCCTGCGCTGTACATATGACGCTCATACTGGTCCCACCTTCTTACTTCTTTCTCTCGGTCCTTTGCAGGAGTCTGGTCTGTCCAGGCCTTGGAGATGTCTGTAGGGAAGATTCCCTTCCTGGAGGCAGTGAACGGCAGCACAGTCATGCTGCCCTGTACCTACGCCAGTTGTATCGGCATCGAAAATCTTTACTTCAACTGGCAATTCAATGACAACGGCACCATGCACAAGGTGAGGACACTATACTGATCTATAATCATGCCATATGACATTCAGGTTGAATTCTCATAGCAAAATTCCACCCTAAGACTAACCTCTGAGCACATTTTGTTTACAGTAAAGTGTGGAAGAAGTGGAAACATTCATCATTTTAGGAATTTGGAGGACAAACTGAATTCCCTGTTTACAGATGCCATTGAAATACTCAGAATGCCTTGCGCTACTCTGCTTCCTCATCTCCACTGCGCTCAGCTGTAAAATATAATATAAAATATGAAGAGAATAAATAAAAAAAATGTTTGCTAGTCAACGCACTTTGGTCTCCCCGGGTGACCTAGGCACGGCACATCCCGTGTCTGCCGACCAAACAAACACAGCTGCTACAGTTAGCCTACTGGCTCAGTTAGCATAAGAAAGCTAACGTTAGTTAGACATGTTAGCAATTCCTGGGCAATTTTTTCACTTACTTTTGTGTCGGGATTATCTCCAGTTTATCCACCATTGTAAATTACAAACAAAATAAATTTATCCACCAGGAATGTTCAACATTGCTGGACATTAATATAACTTTATTCTGCTATCTTGTTAGCCTGTTCCATCAATCAGAATTGTCCACAGTCTCGTTCATGGCAACAACTAAAAACAGTTCCTGGTTTTGGCTGGTGCATTCCTTCACAATTTCCATCACCTACAATGGATTTACAGCCCAGGTTTTATGTCAAATGTTGTTTAAAGGTGGAGTTTCACTTTAATTTGTCACTAGTTGTTGTGGATGATTGACAGCTTGCTGGTCCATTCAGGTGTGTGAGTCGGTGATTGCATCAGAGGGGTCGGTGCCCGATGTGAGTATCTTTCGAGAGCGGGTGGAGTTTGTGGGCAAGAATCATGACCACAACATCTCAATCCTGCTGTGGAACATCACCTTCGAGGACCAGGGCCAGTACACCTGCTTTGGACGTAACCCCAAAGAGAAGCTCAAGAACCACAGTGCCATCTTCACCCTGATTGTGGTGGACGAGTGTGAGTGACGTCTGTCTTTCCTGGTAGGGTTTGGTGATGCTGGTCTAACAGTAAGTCACCAGTTCAAGCAAATGTAGGCTGACAGAGAACCCCATCACAATTCAACTCTACATTCAACTCAACTCTGCTTCTCGCCAACAGTCGTGATCATATCTCTCCATCACAAATGTTGTTTGAATATGTGCGTGCAGATTATGTTTTGGTAGTTTAGAATTCACCCCAGTTCACTCCCATTCATCTCCAAAAATGTGACAAACTGCTCCATGAAACTTGAAAGTTTCCACGCAGATGTAATTCCATCATGTGTGTACCTGGCAATGTCAAGTGCTCCTTCTGTTGCCTTGTTCTGTGGTGCACCTTTCAGCCAATCGTTGACCTCCACTATACTTGAGCTCTGCTCTCTGACCTGTCAATCACAACACTCACAATAAAACTACTGAGGAAAGCCGCTGAGTAGAATTTGAATATGCCTGGAAAAATAGTTTCTTTCCTGTATGCAAATTTTAATAGACTCATGGTAATTTTAGCAAAAGCAAGTGGTGGTATTCACAAGACAGGACTATCTAACTTTTTTTTTTATTTTACATAGCAGTTTTTCTTTTTTTCTTATAGTATGAATGGAAGCATATTCTGTACAATATATTCTTATGCAACTGTTATGATGGACTGATAAGATCACAAGTGTTGATGAGAAGTCCACATAAGGCCACTATGGTCCTTTAAGCTGTTAATTATAATGCAGTTCAGTGACACTGAACAGTAATGGAACGAAAAGTACCAGAATAGAGGGTATGAGAATTGTGGTCACTGTCCCTCTATGTATATAGTATTTTTTGGGGGATATTTAGACTTAAAAGCTTCAGTCAGGGCTTTGCTGCTGCTCTCATCTCATATGCACAAAGAAAGCTGTGTTGATTTCAGTAGCACTATGTCAGATGCAGAAATACAACCCGGACTGCTTTGTCACTTAACATCATGATGCATAATTCTCAAATGAAACTTTGTTGACTTTGTCCCCGTCACTACACTGTGCTTGTGTTCTGATGTTTCCGTCTGCAGTGCGGGTGGTGGACAACACCCTGACCATCATCATAGCCTCGGCAGTGGGCGGAGGCATTGCGCTGTTAATGGGCTTCATGTTGCTCAAGAACTTCACTCTCTTCGTTCTTGCCAAGCTTGAGGAGAAAAAGTGAGTCACGACGACAACCAGCTAACTATAAATCAGAGACCATTTGTTTATCAAGCCATTTCATTGTTTTGACAGTATAGTTATTGAGACAGGTACTTTCACTGCAGGCAGCAGGTTAGATATGAAGGGTTTCATTCCAAAAAAGAAACTATACAGATCTTTTGGAAAAATGCCTCCTAAATTTCATAAGTCAACATTAAGAATGGTTCATTCCTCAAAAACATAACTGTTTTGAAAGTAAGTGCCTTATTATATAAAGGCACTTATAAATTAAATAAACTAAACTAAACACTATCTTTAATAGTTACCCATAATAGAGTTTACATGAATAGACTTCTCCACCAGCTGTGATTTTTTAAGAGGTGTCAATATTTCAAATGGTGGATATCTCATTTTGGCTTCATATGTACTGTAGCAGATTTTAAATGGAACCCAGCGTGTTTTCTCTTTGAGCAGCTTCATAACCAGCCCTAACTTTGTCCTCCTCTCTTTTACTCCAAACCACCTGCAGTAAGGAGTGCCTTGTAACTTCGTCAGGGATCGACAACACAGAAAATGGCCTCTCAGGATCCAAAGCTGATTCAAAATCAACACCAAAAAAGAAATGAGTAAATGCATGTATGTAAATCCACATGAATATTCATATTTATATACCTTCGCATATATTTGTATATGCACATGTGTTTGCACACATGCAACTTCATTATGTTCAAGTTGGTATTTAAAAAAATAATAATATGGCACCTGGCTGTGGCCTTCCCAGAGTGAAAAAAATGCATGGGCACAAAATATTATCATGTGTGCAACATGCAAAATGTCCACATGATATTCAGTACAAAATGTCTGTGCACACACATTAATATGTTTTTTCCCTAATGGGCATATGATTAAATCAGTTCTGTTAAAAAGACGCCACCAGAGACACTTCAGCTTGACTCATTTAGAATAAATATCCACTTTGTTTTCTCTGCCTTACTAAACCACATTCTTCCTGGAACAAGCCAATGCAAGTTAACTGTTGGCTGTAATAGAACAAAGCCTCACTCTCACATATATCTGCGTCTTTCTACCCGGAGTTTTTATATTTCACAGTGGGAAAGTCAGAAAAAGAAAAGTTGGATGCCTGGCATACTGACTGAATCACTGAAAAGGAGCATCCTGTAAAATTAAGGAAAAGCATCTTTAGAGTTGTTTTATACAGTGGTATTCTGACCCTATTTTAAGGAATTAAGCAAATTACAGAAGTTATCCACTTTATAATTATATCTAACCTACAAAAAGTAATCAGGCCTGGGCAAGTAGCTCACATATTCTTAGAATTAATGTTGGTTAATCACTGTTTAAATTCATGTCCATATAAAACTTGCTTAAACTTGTTTATTCTATCCAATAACCTACGTGTCTCTGATAAATGGCTTCTTTTTAACTTATTCATTTAAACGATTAAACGATTTAATCGATTAACATATGCACGTTTGTGTGCACAGTGTGTATACACTTTTTTGAATTACAGAAACGTACTAATTTGTGTGCATTAGCAATTAAATTGTGGATAAAATCACCAAAATGAGGGAAACAGTTGCAGTTTATCTCATGTAGTACAGTTGTGCGCTCTGTGAAGTAATTTGTGGCCATGACATACAAAATATTTTCTGTGGCTAGAGCCAGGCTGCATTAAAAAAAAAATTGAACTTTTGACTGTTTTTCATATGAGGTCAAAACAAAAACATTTCTTTGTTTAAATGCTTGAAACAGGGATTAATGCAATGTAAGCAGTTAGAACTGGGCTGAATCCTTGTTCTGACCCAACACAAAATTCACAGCAGATCTTCACTAAAATGGTAAACTAAATCAAAATATGATTTTGAGAATGCTGTACAGTTGTAAACTATTTCCTCTGACCTCTCTGCTGGATATCAGTGCTTTTTGTCGATCCCCCACAACACCCACACCAGTATGTTTAACAAGTTTAACCAACAACTTACAAAACACAGGGTGTTTTTTTATTGAAAGGATGTTGTGAGGATTCAGCCCAGCTCTTCATACTCTAACTTTTTCTTTGCTTGATACAAACACAGGTGCCTGTTAGCGCTTCTATGCTTGTCTGTTAAAGAGGACAACTACATATTGCAAAACAGTTTATAAAACTCAGCAAATGCAACAGTAATAATACAACGAGCTACTGAATTGAAATGATAGACAATCCCCTGAAACAACCTGCCCCCTCCCACCCCTAGAAAAATGAATGACCCTCTGATGATGCTGCTTTTAAGACAAATAACCAATGCATTTTAAGCATGTGAAGCAACATGGGCCAGATTTTAGACAAAATGCTTGAGAATAGAAATATGTACTTTTTGGAAAACCTGTTCTAATAATATACCTGTGTAATGCTGGTAGCATCAGCTCTGAGGTTAACTGTAACTCCCATCATACACCATGCTGATTTCATTGTGCTAATCCCGGCAAGGCTATGCACTATTTGGTCATGTGGCTCTAAAAGGCTTGGGAGATGCCTGGATCAGACACAACACGTTCCCATATCTTACAGCGTGCCCCTTACTGGAAATTGCTCGCTTCTCTGAAACACTGATCGACATTCATTCAAACAGTGTTTTTACTCCTTGCAATAAATAGTCTCTCTCAGCTGCAGTGCAGTGGGGGGAAAAAAAAGAGAAAAAAGCCATTGTGCTGGAAATGCAGATGAGCCGGAGTGGCCTCTGCCCACGCATACAGCAAATGACTTGTAAAGTCGTATTTAACGTGAGCATGGGGTCAGTGTTACATGAGCAGGCAGAGTAGGGGGCTGTAGTTCAACTATCACCTGATTAAGCAGGAAATAGGACAAGTGATCCTCTCAGTGTAGCCCATTGACTGTGCCAGACTGGGACGACTCCTCAAAACACGCCGATCACCACATCAGGAGAGGAATGTATATTTCCATCTGTAACTTAACGCATCAAATCCAACCAATGAAACGTTAGCTGCATTTATAATATACAACTGTTGCACATTCAAGACACTGAATGTCTGGTTTTTCAAAAATACCTCTAGAGTGTGGGACGAGGTGTTGGGGTAAACACTGTGTCAGGTCAGACATCAATGTACCTCCTGAAATCACAACAGGTGTGAAGCGAACGTACTGTTCAGTGAAATGTGAAATCGTGGGTTTCTAGTGTCCTGCCAGGAACCTGTTGTGCTATAAACAACTGTTGTATGTGCCTCCATCACTGGCTTGAAGCAATACTGTAAAGGGAGTCTGTTGGGCGCTTTAAAGAGATGTATATTTTTGTGTATGTGTAATCCAAATCACTGTTGGTATGTCATTTTTTTTTTTTTTGGTCTGAGTGAGAAAAGAAGAAATTAAAGAGCACATATAAGGAAGTAGCCAGGTGCTAAGCTTCTTCGGAAAGATCATCACACTGCAGGTTGAATCTGCAGTGTGAAGAAATGCTGTGGAGAGCACGGGTATGAAATGCTATGGCTGTGTGTTCTCCATTCTTGTGTTAAAGGGGAAATGTGCCATCAAATGGAGTTAAGGTCCAAGAATTGTGATATAGAGAATTTAGATTTGACTTTTTTGTTTTTAGCTTTGAGAGAAACTTGGAGATATGAACGCACATCTGGACGAAGCTGTCCGAGATCATGAGATTTGTTGATGGTGTTTAAAGGACAGCCCTGCTCAAATTCAACCTGGGCCTCACTTTCCCACATTTCCAACCACAGTGATCAGTTGTGACCAAAGAATAATCAAACGGTTCATTTTAAACTGCTGATGATCTGTAGTTTACCCCCCTCCAGGTGTGTCAAAAAAGCGTGGTGTCTCTGATTAAAGTGTTCATAAACGTGGCTGTCTTGTGACTTTTTAGGTTAGTTTGTAAAAGAAGTGCAGCCTCCAGCGCACGTATCCCTCCGCCAGTCAGCAGGTGTTCACGGATTATTGTGAATGGGGAGGAAAACAAAATATGCAGAGCAATGCTTCCAGTTTAGTGGGAAAGGATATTTATTTGAGCCGGAATATACAGATGCTGAACAAAACTAAAGCAAGGACAGTAAACGAACAAGAGGCAGAGAGGCGTGAAGAATAGGAATGATACGTTTCACATCGTACAACCGGTGGTGTTCCTGCAGGAAATGTGAGGCTCTGCTGCAAAGACTGGGTCCTCCTCCTGCCTGGTGTGGGCGCCCTGCACATCTGTGTATGACACAGTAAACACTCGCTTAATAAACAACTTTGGGATAGTTCCCTCCTCTGATCCATACAGCCATGCTGGAGACTTTTTACCATATCCCTAAAACATACTGGAGATAAAAGCCACAAGACGCTAAGTCCAACAAGGAGCTACCAGTGGAGCAAGTAGGCTACTTTATGTTCATCGCTACAAAAAAAATGTCTGTGTGGGATGCATTTTTAGTCGAATCTATCAGTTCTGCTAGAGAACAGTTACTACTCTTCACTCAGAAAGAATTTAGTGTTCTTCCGCTGTGTAAAGTAGTCCCCCATTTAATCTGACAAGAAACTCTGTGTGAAGTTATGGTTGATATGGTTGACCTGCTACATTGTTGTCAGTGCTACAGATTTTAAAACATGTTTTTTGTGATTGTTTTGACACTTGCCCCATATAAATACATAAATATATTGTAGACTACTTAAGAAGTAAAATAGTCAGCACTCTTGAATGAAGTGTTTGATTACATTTTGGTCACTGCTGATCCGTATGGCTGAAAAATGAGAAAATAAACCCGGGTTGAATTTGAAGCATGGATTTTCACTAAGAGCACAAGGTTAGTCTCTGCAAGTTGTCTGATCAGATGTGATATTAAGGAATGCGTTTTATTTACACTACAGTGTCATGAATCAATAAATTGCCCGTTGTTCTGCTATGAGGAAACCAAGGTTGGATGTAATTTTGAGATTGTGTCAGCGAGGGCTTTGCGATGACAAGCAACTCTATGCAAATCACAACAGGATAGTAGGAATACTTCTGACAGTTCAACACACTGCACCTTTGAGTTACTGTGACGATACTGTAAGCAATACCAAGAATGTACGCAACGTGTTCTGGGTCAGGGAGTTGTTATGGCGAGACGCAGGGTGAATGGGGAACATCCAGAGAGGAGCACCGTGTGAACTGGAGCCCCTGTACTCCTCCTGCCCTGCGGAGTGCAGACTCACCGAATGGCACCGCTCTGCTGCTCTCTGCACATGAATATACAGCTCTGCTCTGGCTCACCCTCAAACGATGTCCCCATTGACAACCTCTCATCCATGCATATCACATCTAGGTGTCTTTATTATGAAAACTACAAAATCGAATAAAGTTTTGAATAAAATCTTGCCTGCGATGTTGTTGTTTTTTTTTTATACTCCTGGGTTGAGTACGGTGGCGCTGAAGTGCGAAACACATTACAAATTCATAGAGCAGCAACAAAAATCAGTAAATGCAAAACAGAACAACAAAACAAATTGCAAAACAATCAGAAAGCACTCTGTGTTGTGTTTTCTAATTTGGTCCTCTGTTTTGCACTTCAGGAGCCTCACACCAAGTTACTAGAGGAGGCCTTTGGCTCTGTCACCCCCTGTTAGGCCAGTGGAGGGAGAACACAGATCATGATGTAGTAAAATTTAGATAACAAAGCAAAACCAGTCTTCAGTACAGAACAACTTCATGAACCAAAATCAATTAAAAGTCCTACCTAAAGCAAAGCTGAACTTGGGTAGAGTGTTGGGTTGTATAGTATAGTACAGTATGGTATAGTGTATCTGAGTCCTCATGGTGGTGAAATATCCTCATTAGTAGCTCTGTGCTCCACTGGGCTGCTAATCTAGAATTTATGATTTGTGTCTCTCCATTTGCTTCAGTAGTGCTGCAGAACAAAGTCCCAAAATAACACTTTTAGCAAAAAATCCAGCATGAACAAAGTGGATTATGGCAGTATCAAAAGCAGCCAGTCCCGGTACCCATTTTTTGAGGAAATTAAACAGCTCTTTTCTTGTTATTTTCCTGTTTGAATTAGAAAGTTCCAGTAGATAGCATCTGCAGGAAACTTCCACATGATAAGCCTTGTGCCAGGAAGAAACAGCTTGATTGCTTTCACATATCATGGCTTCCTGGTGGTGTTACATCATCATCAATGCATCATTTAAACCAGGGCCTGAAAAGTTTCTGGTGTGTAAACTTGGTAAGTCTGATGTCCATCAGTACTAACCTCATCTGCTTATGTGAGTCTATATATCCATCTTTCCCAAATATCTTTGGCAAAGATGTGTCATTATCTTGTAAAACAATATGTCCCGCTGTTTTAATAAGTGTTCCCTTTCAATAAAGATTATTTTTGTTGTCATTATCATAACTCTGTTGCTGTAAAAGTATAATCTTTATGAGCTCTAGGGTTGCCACAATGCAGTATATTTTCAGTTTACAGACATTATACAGGAAGCAGGTGGTCTGTCAATGAATGAGTGAATGAATGAAAGAATCAGTCAGAAACAGTCAAGTACCCAACAAAGGAAATATAATCTGAATGCCAAGATGTTGATGTCATTAGCAGATGTAAAGGGGAAAAAAACGTAGTTCTAAAGCTTTAAATTAATTTCACGGTGAGCTCCTGATAGTAAAAATGGTATAATCTGTCAAACTGTTAAAACTAATGTTTTATGTGACTGGGGACACTGAACACTTAAGACTTGAAGAGGCAGAAGAACCTGAGGTTTTTGCCCAGCTGGCAGACAAGGCCTAAAGCAGGGCTTTTCAGACTTGATCATGTTATGGATCTACATGTTGATTTTCATTAAGCTGTGCACCCCCATTATTAGTGATTTTACTCCAGGGACCCTAATGTGAAAAGATATATTGGTCACACTGTATTAATTATGAAGCTTTCTAGGTGTCATACTTGACCATTGTAGATTCAAAATGATGAGATTAAAACAATGTTAAAATAATCATATAGTTTTTGTCTCATAGCAATGTCTTTTGAATTAAATAACAGTGAAATTAAACTTTTTCTTATTTTGCTGAGGAACCCTTTGAAGACCCTCAGTGACCCCTGAGGCGTACCTGGACCCCACTTTGAAAACCACTGGTTTCGAGTAAAGCAATGTTTTTCCTTTTTTAAAACAGTTTCATCAGCTTTAGAAGACTGCATCAAATCCAGCTCGATGAAAAAGAAGGACAGCGGGACTGACAGCCTCGGCCAAACGACTGACACTCTCTCTGTGAAGAAAGAGCAGATGTCCTCCAGTGTTGCTGCTTTGGAGGCCTTGTCCATCTCAGGAGAGGGTGATGAGACAGGCAGAGGTGATGAGCTCCATCATGATATGCAGAGAGAACAGAAACATTTTCAACTCCCTTTTAGGAGCAAAAACAAAAACAGTGGATGGTGGAAAAAAAATCGATATTCATTCACTGATTGAAGTGATGTCTGATGTCACATGATGCACGTGAACATAATCACTCTTAGACACAGCTTTACTCGATCTCAAAATTTCATCACCAAGAGTTTCCTTTCACACCTAAACTGAGTCAGAATCCAGACAGCATTATAAGTCATCATTTACCAGCTACTGCAGCCTTTATGGAAAAATAAAAACCACCATCATGTCAGAAAATCAGTTCAGTTCAACATTATTGTGCCTGCGGGAAAATTGTCCTTGCAGCCGGGTGCATAAGAATCTGAATAAAAACATAAACATAAATGCACAAAAGCACGTAAAAACTAACAAAAGACACAACTGTCATAAATTAAAAGCATCTTTATCCTTTTATAGAACAGCATTAAAATGAACAGCACTGACTATGACTATGCTGCAGAAAAAGAGTTCCTCACCCTGCTGGACTTGCTCTTAGTCTCTCTAAACTTTCCCCCAGCAATGAGAAACTCAATATCTCCATGAATAAGATAGAGGAGAAACTTGCTCTGGTTTCCTGACAACCTGTAAGGCAGCTGAACTAGATTTTGCAGTTTGTTTCTGTTGGTTTATAGACGGGCTTCCATACCAGAAAAGGTGACTGGCAGAATATCTTAACAGCTATTTATGTGTCTGCATTTCAACCTGTGCAGACTTGTCTAAATGCATCTTGATACTTTTTTTTGTGATTCGAGTCATTAGTGGATGATTTGTGTGTATTTGTGTGTCACTATCCTCTGTATAAAATGGACTCAGTTGCATTTGTGACCTCGGCCAGCAGGTGTCAGCAGTGACCTGCATGTTGAACCACCTCAGCCTCTGCAGTGAGGGGAGACACTTTGGTGTTAACCTTTCCTTTGGACTTAAGTTCAGTCTGCTTCAGGGCAACCAAATGCACAGACAGTGACCATCAGTAAAGGATTCATAAATAAATGCATAGTTTTAAGATCCTGTAGTTCATTTAGGCTCCACAGGCTTATGTGTTAGCCTACATGTACTCCTAATTGAATGGGACTGTGGGCCGGATGGAAAAACTTCATAAGGCATTCTTTACTTGAGTATTTTCTGTTTAAAACTACAAGGATTTCTAAGTAACTTCTAGATTTTATATGTAATCAAGTCACATATATGGTCCAGTTTCCAAACAGCAGCTCCACCTTTACACATTTTAGTGTTAATGTTGTCATTTTCATAGCTGTAAAGGAAAGTCCTCCTCTCTTATACATCTGATGTTGCTGTCCATGTAAAAACCATGTGGAAAGATTGTTGTTTAAAGTGTTCAGTATGTCTGAGGCACCTGAGTGAAGTACATCCACACCGTTTTGAGTTTCAGATGGTAAAAGCCAGAAATTTTTGCCATTGCTGACAGAGCAGGTAGACCTCTGGGAGAGGCCTGCAAACTGAGCTCATCAGCCAACTTTGGGGTGAGTGATTGTATTTTTATATACAGCATATAATTGGTATTTTCACATTTTTATCCTTTAATTACAGTTTGGTCTTATGCTAGCCCTGAAAAGGCCGTAGGCAGTGCTGCAGGCCTGTGCAGAGCAGCTGGATCTCAACACTGGCACCAACAGCGTGACTTTGAATATTATATGAACTGGGAGTGTCCTCGCCCTACATTAATTTATGCATATGCAGTGGAGCCTTTCACATCAGCCTCAACAGAGAATGGGTTTATGGAGTGGACCACCATCACCACCACCACCACCACCTGCCCCCCTTCCAGTAAATAAATAAATAAATAAAAAGTTCTCCACTGTCTTTCGTGGATTCATGGATTTCACGGATTGCAACCAGGCCACTGCAAATGGTTTGATTTGGAAGTTGTGTTCTGTGACAGGATGCCCCCCTCCACTCCCTCCTCCTCCTCCTCCTCCCCCTCTCTCTCTCTCTCCGCATTGCATTTCAGTGCACAAATGTCTGTGCACGTTCCGTGGCTCCGCAAGACAAAGAAATTCAGTCATTTTGCCGTGAAGCTCCGCTCCAGGGCCCAGTAACCAAATGTCCAAACACAGAAAAGAGAGAGACTGATACATTTTCACAGTTTTCCGCGGCAGCCCGAGCGGCTATTGTAGATCCATATTGCGCAAAGAAAAGCAGGCAGGCAGGCAGGCAGTCATCTGGGGCGCACAGGTGGGTGCGCTCTCCAAGGTGCCAACGGATCTGTCTGCGTAATCCCAACCGCTCACCCAAACTGGCAATTTAGACCAAAGTGAACTACTAAAAATACGCCGCTCAACTCAGCTCAACTCAGCCCTCGGCGCGGTCGGCATTTGCTGTGACCCATCGTTCCGCGGTGTTTTATTAGAGTAGGGAGGATGGATTTGTATGCACGGTAGTCTTAGGAGGAGAGGAGGGGACATGGGCGGGGCTGTGGCTCCTCTCATTTCCCCTCCATGCTTAGCGGGGCGGCAGGGCTGGAGAGACCTCCGGGGAGCACAGTCGCCAGTCCAGCACGGAGACCCGCCTGGCCAAAAAACTGCGCCGCACACTTGCCAGGATTGCCAAATATTCCTCAAAAATATACCTGCTATTTATGGCATGTGGCTTGTAACTTTACTCCTGCTGTACTCTCTCCAAGAAGGTAAGACAAAAACTGTTGAAATATTCCACATCCTGATCATTGAGTGCAAGAGTTTTACTTTATTCTAGCTGAAATAAAAGTGATCACGAAACAAAAAAATAGCGTGATCAGTGGTAATAAATCATATGCATGGTCTTTTGCTTTGATCTAATCTATGATCGGATGCCATCTGATGGGGACTTGAATGGAAATTGTTCTTTAAATCAAATCTATTAGTTTTCTGCAGCGGCACAGGTAGAAATATTTTAAGTGTGAAGGTGTAAAGTGTTTTTTTCCCCCCTGGCTGTTGTGTGGATGTATCTAGCGGCCCATGATGCCACAGATGGTGCTGATACCATGGATTGTTTTCGCATTACCAACTCCAGTTATGAATATGTAAAATGGCTGAATAGGGAGAATGAGGTGGAAATACAGAGAGGGAGAGAGAGAGAGGGAGAGAGGGGGAAAGAGAGAGAAATAAAAACATCCATAGGCCTATACAGTTGTTTGAATTGATTACTGTTGAGGCCAATTAACTCCGATGGCCACTCTCCTGTAAAGTTTTCAAGTGGATGCTTATATTTTTTAAGATTTTGATTGGTTTCATTGTGTAGCCTGTGCTAATTGCAGCTGTTTTGTGGGACTGTGTGGAGCACAGGCGCTCCATTCCAGAGGGATGCTCTGTATTTTTTGGGGAGGTGATTTTGATGGAATTTATGAGCAGAAGACTTATCCTGCTGTATTAAGACAAATTGTTGCCTTATTTAATTGGATGACAAATAAAAGGCCTTTTCCACAACGGCTTTAACAGTTTAATAGGCTCGTCTACACCCACATAGTCTGTAATTAGTGCATTCAGATTTTTTCCATCCTGTATAATTAATTTGATATTGTTGTTTTTTTTTCTTTATTCATTTTGTTTCTAAATATATAAGGCGATTTGTTTGTTAAAATTACATTTTTCATATTTCTCGTTCAATATGCAGCAAATCCCTGACCCTATTACCAAGTTGATCTTCTGGTCTAACAGTGCATTATAATAATCCTTAACAAATCTATGTGGAAAATAACAGAAAATCAACAATATATCTGTGAGTGAGAGCATTTCATGCCCCTTTGTTTAGCCTGCCTGTTTGGAGCCATGTTTATATATTATGCATTCATTATTAGCACAGGCCTTGTGCAGGTGCAGATTTATTTATATTAAAGTCTGGCATATGGTGAATTGTCTGGAAGTGACAACATTACAGTTTTCGATGCAAATAAGTCCCCCGTACATAAATCTGCACTACAGGCCTAAAGCAGGTTCATGTCATTTTTTTCTGGCATTTTTACATGTGGTATATTGGCCTATTATTTCATTTTCTTACTGTCGGAGAACAGTGGAAATTATAGCCACATATATGTATTTCTATATGAGCTTCTGCTGTTTGTTGCCTTCATGCAGTGTTTGTTCTCAACTCTCAGTTGTCAAATGTTTCCTGTTGATTTATAGCAATTATGTAATTTAAGAGATGTGATTTCAGAGCAGTGTTGGAGAGGTCTTTTTGAATAAACAATATGCTTAAATGTATTTCACCAAAGGAGAAACTCTAGGGGCGTAGGTGCAGATTATAGACGAGCCCGGTCGTTTTCCCCGCTAATAGCGCACCTGGACCCCGTGGACGTGTGCGCGCGCGCGTGCCCTAAGCGCGCGTGTATTT
>OMLF01007549.1:6687-18263 GCA_900302615.1 Holocentrus rufus | reverse complement strand
TGTTCTCAGGAAAAGAAAAAAAAAATGCATTGCCTTTTTCCTCTCCCTCCTCCTCCCTTTCCCTCTCTCTCTCTTTATCGGTCTTTCTCTGACTGTCTGTAGATATCCCTCTTCCTATATCCTTCACTCATTTGTATAAGCTTTTCAAGGAGCGAATGAGGTCACATTTTCCTCCCCCCCCCAGTGATTGGGTATGTTTATAATGGGTGGGTTTTTCTGGGAGGGGCGCAGCATTAAACCAAACCAAACTCTTCCACTTCACGCGATCCCAGTCCCCTTTGATCACAAAGGGCGAACTGTCCAATTTAGACCAGAGAAATGACCTGAGATTGTGCCACCCGCTTCAGTAGCCCAACGCTCGATCTCGAAAGGGTTCAACCAAATTCAGAGAGTCGGCTACGTGAACTGATAATGTGAGCATGCCTTTGAAAGTAGCCATTTTGTTCATTATGATAAATACATTTACTTTAGATGATATTGTCTTTTTTTAATTTATTTTACACCAATCGGTGGGTTAATCGAGAAGTTGTAATTATGAAAGGAGTTACCATAGAGGCCATCCCAGTCCACGACAAGCACTCACAGAATGGAGGGAGTCTTGGGCTTAGTCTGCCAGAAGAGAGAGATTTATGTGACGCTGTTTTCAATTTCACCTCGATTCAGCTCTTCGTCTTGAAGGAAATGTGCAAAGCGACAATAACTGGAAGCCGGTGTGTAGATAGATTTTTTTTTTTTTGCTGTGCAGGCAGGTCGTCTTACCCCTCTTGGTGTACACACACACACACCCATGCAGTATTTTGTGGTGGGGTCTTGGGTAACAGCGTTGTTGGGGTCCAGAAAGGTTCAGATGTCTGTCCATCCTTGTGTGTCGATGTTGTCATTCCAGTGTAACTCAAGCCTCCCGGGTTGTCCTCAACATATCATAGAGCTACTTCGGTCCTGTTTCTCCCGACTGCCAAGACGGATCAGTTCCCCTCTATAGTTAATTGCAGATTGGGCTGGGTATTACAGCATGACACCAACTGGCACTGATTATTTAATTACCGCTATTTTGTTTCAAAAAGTTTGGATTGACAACTTATACTTTATGGATTTTTACTTTGAAGGGAAGTGATTGAATGATTTTATTTTAGAAGAGAGAAGCAAAAGACAATGAAAAGTGAATATTAAATATTAAATTGAAGTCAGCCTTCATACAATAAAAGGAAGGTATTAAGAGCGTTGAAGTAACCAGTGGAAGTTGCAGTCAGTGGTAGCCAGCCCTTAACTTTATGATATTTAAGCTGAAATTCAATCAAAACAATCAAGAGACGCTTCATCCCACTGACCAAACTGCAAACAAAACAAACTGAGTCCAGGGTCAGAAGGAACCGGTGACGACCCTTAACTTATGATTGTTTCACTTCCCCTCTGATGCAGCTTTCAGTCGAGTTAAAAGGAGGTTTGTTTCCACCCCCCCAAAAAAAAGACTTCACTACATGTGTAAACACAGGTACTTGGCTTGCATGTTGAGTGAGGTCTTGTTCTCCTACAGCATGACGTAGAGCATCAGACCCGGGCTTCACTGCAGTATCTCTAAGGTTCTCGGGGTTTTAGTTTCACAGTGGTCTGTTTCGTTTAATGTCATGGCCAGACCGAGGTCCAACAGTATTTGTAATATTTTTATTTCTTTTATTGCATGTTGCAGCCTTGATAAGGATATAATGAGTGCCAGAAGACTTTTTTATGTGACTGACAGCTATGTGAAGCTATTTCATCGCCTGGATGTGATTTGGCGCTCCGTGAAGGTTTTAGAGAACTGTCGGTGAATTACTGTTTGGCCCTCGGTCTACTCAGGACGTCACCTCTGACTGCCAACAGGGACCGGAGTCTCAGTTTAACCCCAAAAGTTGGACTCCGCTCTGTAAAACCATGTGCCTCACTGTCGTCGTCCCCCTAAAACAGCCACTGAGTTTACTTTGGTCCTCATCGTCTGCAGCTCAGCCGCAGAGATACTGCGCGGTTATTTTGTGCCACAAAGCTGCTTCTGCCTGTGTTTGTACATGCGACTTTTGAATGAGGTATTTTGGACTGTTTCGTTTCTGCTCGGTTTGTCGTGTGTCGTCTGTTTTTTTTCTCTGGCATTGGAGACAGATTGTGAACCCATCAATAGATGAAACTGAATGTCCTGAGTTTGACGAAGATCAAGTTTTCGCTCAAAACCGAGAAAGGTGTGGAAAGACACCATGTTGAGGGGCAGGGCCTAATGTGAACAGGAAATGGAAAGTGTTTAAAAAGATCTCCCTCAGACTGCTATGGTACAACAGTAGTTATTGTAATGACATATTTGCTTTAATTTTGTTTTTCCCTCTTCATTGGAAAATTGATAAACATTTTGTCATTAAAGATTACCTGAATGAAGTATTTTGCAGAGTGTGTCTCATTTTTTTCCCCTTGATTGATCAGCGACAGCGTTTTAAAGGGGAACTTCAGGGATTTTGAGAAGCCCACTGTATTTCTATTCTAGATCGATTACTCATTAAAGTTATCTCACTGTAGTTATGGAAGTAAAATTAAATTGATCGCATGCTATTTTGAGAGTTCATAAACTGCCAACTTGTTGATATAGCTTGCACATGCTAACAGGAAACAGATTCCAGTATCTAAAAATCTCTGGTGTGGCAATGTTTGGAATATAGTGTATTTGAATATTTGAAATATTTGAAAATACTAAATATAACCATGCTGCTGGAGTATGCATAGGAACCCTCTAAGAAAAATGATGAATTATCCTTGCTACAAAGTCTTCTTAAAATGCATTTCTTGACAAATATGGCAACCTTTTGGGGGATAAGCCTTCACCTTCCAATCTTGAATATTTCCCCTTAGTTTATGGAATCATGCCCTAAAAAAACCCCTCAATCTGGGACCATTTTTCAAAATTGAAAGGTGAACATCTACTATTTTGTAATGTTTCAAAAATGTTGAGTATTCTGCCCTTTCTTGCAGCTCAGATGCTGTTTGGGTGAAATAATAAGAAACCCCAACAGGGAAAAAAAAAGTGTTCCTCCACCCACTCTGCTCCACACCCTCACCAGTTGTCACAGTCCAGGCCGTTGCTTTGGACCTGGTCCAAACACATAGCACCAGGAGCTGCGTGCATGCCTCAGCTAGTTATTTAGCTCACATAGCTGAGGCCGTAGTCTTCTCAGAAAATGACAATCTCAAATCCCATAACTGTTGCTAAAAATTCCTATGAGCAGAGAATTACAGTTAAGTCACAAAGATGCTCAGACCAATCAGGCAAAGAACATGAGGATTTCCCGGCTGACAGGAGGCTGGGTTTGTCTTAGGGTTTAGAGTGAAGTATTTGATGACATGTTATGTAACTGGTTAGCCTTAAAGTATTTCATCTCAATTAATTGCATTTTTAAATCTGACAAACTCTTAGTCAAACTCAGAAGTTTAGAAACAATATGACTGTTATATTACTTCAGATTGGTAAGACTGTGCTTGGAGCTTATCTTCCGTAAGATTAAGATCTTGTACCGAAACCATAAAACCATAAAACCATAAAACCACAATTTTTGCACACGAATTGCTCTGAGCACGATGTGAAATCACAGAGAACATATTTATAATTCAGAACGTTTCATGCCGCTTTGAATTAATGAGAATTTCAGGCCTGACAACTGAATTTTTCAGAACATTATCAAAGGCCCCATTCAGCTTTTTGGGTTGAATTGTTGGTGTGCGTTTAAATTCTGATAAAATAACTTGGATTCTGAGTCAATTACATTTTTTTTCCAAGCCAACTGAAGCGTGGCCTAAAAACTGTGGTACAAACTGAATCATGGGAAAAGTACATTCATCCAGTCCTGGTCCTAATTCCATTGACTGTATGTTTGAATTTCCCTCATAAAGGGCCAAGGTGTTCAAACTCCACAAAGGTAAAACTAATAAACTGTAGTTGTGTTGAATGTTGTGATTGTCTGTCCTCAGTTGCTCTGCCAGGCTCATAGTAACAAACCTGCATGTGAAATGCAGCTTATAAATAACCTTAAATAAGCCTGACTTGACTTGGCCTACTAGCTCATGTAAACATTGGCTGGGTGCACCGGAGCCCACGCTTTCCCTGCCCTGCTTTCAAATATAACATACCTGGAAGTGTCAAGCTCATCTGTGCTGCATGCTCATCCCTCAAACCTTTGACCCTCTATGGTCATGATGCCTGGCTGCTCGTAACTGGAGCAGAAACACTGCTTAAGACACTGATTTTCAGCTATTTGAAACTGCTCACTGAGGCCCAGGCAAGAACATGAGGATCTCTCTCTCTCTCTCTCTCTCTCTCTCTCTCTCTATCTATCTATCTATCTATCTCTCTATCTCATATAATGACAATAACTTTGCTGTGCAGAGTTGACCGAGTTGAAAAGTATGGATCACTGGAAAGAGGTCCCTTGATCATTCTCTGTGAGGAGTGCTGCCCTCCAGTGGCAGAGATGCTGCAGTGTTGTCTGATTTGAGTATAAGCCTGTCACTGTGCACATGGGCAGGCAGGTTTAAGTGCATTACATACTGCATGTAACTCGCTGTATTTTTATTATTTAAACCGATAGAAATTGACTCTGGTTTTCAATAAATGAACACGTCCCCTATCTGTTACCTGTGTGTTGGAAATGTATCCTGTATTATAGATACAGATCAAGGCAAGACAGTATCACTGTGGACATTAAGATGCTGCCTAATTGATTAGTTGTAATTTGATCTTATGGCCAAGGCACCGCAGCTATTTAGTGTGCAAATAAGTGACATTGATTTTGCCATACACAATAGCTGCCTTGATCTGCAGACACAGCATTCACAGAATGGAAGCTCACACATGACTCATTGTTTTAGGCTGATTTGCATTAAATTAGCACTGATGGATATCAATATAGAGCTTTATATTCTTGTCAACAGTGTCGTGATGCAGATTTTTTTTTCATCACAATACAATCTAAATGTGTGCACCGTCCCTTTAGAGGCCATCAAAGCTGGTGCAGTTCAGTGTTGCGATATTAAGCGAAACATATTGAGTCGAGGAGGCAAGTCTCCTCACTGGAGGGATGTAGAGAGTACCGGCCACCACCCTGTAACCCATGGTAACGCCATCAGCTGCAGTGGGAGGAGCTAGAGGCCTCCCTGCCTCTGGATTGGCTGGGAACAGGTGTTCTGAGGTTCCATATAGGGAAGGTGTAGGAAGACTGGAGGAGCAGGGAAGGAAGGGGATGGAGGGTAGAGAGAGGGGCTGAGGTTGGATGCATTGTTAGGGAGGGTGCACTGTTGCTTGCAGGCGGCGTCTGGGCCAGTTACTTTCACACTGCAATCACACACTATTGATTATCTGATTAAAATGATAAACAGTGACATAATCCATTGAACTACACTCAGTAGTGAACACTGTGTCCACTTTCTAATGGTTTTGTTTGCCTCTGAAATCAATTCAACATTACATTAATGATTTATTCTGACTGATACTTTGAGAATGAGAATTTAATCTTATGTTTTTTTTATTTTAAGTAAGTTCAAGTGATTACAAAATACACACATACTTGTGATCTAACTGCTTGTTCTACATCTGTTACTGAATGCCAGGACCATGCCCTTCCTGCACAGAGGTCTGGACAGCCCAGAGACCTCACACACACACACACACACACACACACACACACAGGCACACACCCCTGTCCAACTGTGTATTGGGCACGCTGCCAACTTTCCTCTCTAATTATCTAACACTGCCTCTGCTCGTTGTGGGAGAGACAGAGATTTGTTTTTTTATGCGAAATGAATGTCAGTCCAATGACGGTGCTTCAGTCGGCTCATGGTCCGTCCTCTGTGCAGCCACACCTTCAGCACTTTTGCCTCACAGCCCACCTTTGACATTTGTTGGACGAATCAGGCATTGCCTTCTCTCTTCGAGAGCGGCCCACCCACACACGCTGGCCCTCGCAGCCCTCTGGGAGAGGAAATAGTAACAGCAAAGCCATTTGCTACCCTGCACGTTGTTATGGAAACTGGGCCTACATGGACTCAGTGCAAGATTATTCCATGGCCACTTGTGCAGGAGGTTTAGTCTGTTGTTATGTGAGTTTGAAATTAACAATGTGCAACCATGACTCTGACTATTCCTATTGCCCAGTAGTCATCGTTCATCTTTTTTTGCCTTGTCGTCTATTGAATGTAAAATTGAAAAATTCCTAAACATGTAACCCTAAATTAAAATCCATAATGAAGAGTAGATGAGTATTGAAATATGTGACGCCTCACTTAGAATGATGCAGTTTATCTTTACTGCAAACAACATGTTGAGTTTTTGAAGAAGTCAAATGCATGCCATACTAAGAAGACATTTACAGCTCATCGTACATGAATATTTTTAGCAATCATGACGCTCTTATAACAGATCCATTGATGTCACTTTACTTTCAATAATGTGTTCATGTGATGTTCTAGATATGGTGTATAATAAGTGTCCCACAGTTTATAAAAATACATTGAATGTCTTACAAACAAAAGATGTGTTTACATATCGGTGGTTAATCCATGACAGAGCATGATTCTGTTGTGCTATTTTTATGATGCTGCTCATGTTGTGTTAGAAACAAATAAGTAAATAGACCCCATTGTTACTTTTAACTACCTCTTAATGTGTCCAGGCTGGATTAATGGAGCACAATATTTTGACATTTTCTGATGCAGTTATGATGCAATTACCATGTCTGTATAATGTGTGCATAATGATTATTGTGTATTTTAACCAACAATTCAAGTAAAGAGTCAATAGAAAAGTCTTTAAAGTGCTATTAGCTTTTATTTGCAGTTGGAAATGCAAAATATGCTTGTCAGTGTGCATGATCTATTAACCTTTAAATGGATATCTGTAACTTAGCACATCCTTTTGAGACATATTTTTAGAAATAACTTCACACTTCACACAAGTGACAGTTATTACCATTTATAAGAATACCTATAGTCTAAAAAAGACAAATAATATTGCACAGATTTAGCTTGTGTTTCTTCCTCACCTCCACTAATACTACTTGTATTCAGGATCCAGTAAATAGTCCTCAGGATAGTGAAGAGGAGCCCTGGGATTTTTGGTGGTTTGGGGTGGTGGTGTTTGATCTTCAGGGGGCTGATTAGATCTAGATCCAGGGGGAAAGAGCTCTTGAGGTGAGATATGGTCTTGCAGTTAACCAGGAGAACTTTTTGGGACAGAAGTTCCTGGGCCAATCTTTGCCCAGATGCCTTACAGTTTGTTGACAACCAGTGCCCAGTTCAGTAGTGCATTTGTACTTGAAACAGGGACAGGTGGAGATGTACCAGATTGCAAAGGAGGTAATGTGGATACTATTAATTGTTGATGGATCGGTGACATTTCTGGATCGGTGACATTTCTGCAGGAAGAACATCCTCCATCAGACTTTGTTGACAAGGTAGGAGATGGTGATGACCAGGAACCTGAATCACAAAGCTAGGTTTGCATTTCCTGGTCAGAAGAGGTAGTTCAGGCAAGTATCTCCAACCCCTCGGACCAGGACCAACAATGAAGGGACTACTTCTCCTCGCATGCCTGGGAGCACTTTTGGAGATCATGACCTTGATTCAAGCGAACAATGCTGGATTAGAAAAGCCTCATCTCAAGAGTTTGGAGAGTTTGGCTCCACGTTAGCACCTCCCTCCTTTGCATGGACATTTTTTGTTGTTGGTGATTCCCAAGAAGATGGTGTCATCTACAAACTTGAGCAGGCCACAAGTAAGGCAGCTGAAGTGGTCACAGAGGTGTGGAAGGAGAGCACATACTGTAGGAATAGGAGGGCTGGTCATTCAGTGGGGACTGTAAAGCAGTGCTGAAGCAATGGCTGATGCTGAGTGGATTTGTTTCAGGCCAGTATTTTCTACATTTTCCGCTATAACCTTTGGGAAAACTGCAGGGAGTCAAAGAGTCAGAAACAGCACCATGCAGGGACCAAAAGGTCTTTATTATGTATGAGTTTTGTACATGAAGCCACTGAGGCAGGTAATCTTGTTCTTCTTGGGCACCAAAGTGAAAAAACATGGCTCAAAGGGTCCGAGAATAAGATAAAAGAAGGGAAGGGTTGTATTGGCATTTTGTGCTTGATTTGACTAATGGGCTGTATTTGTCTTTGATAATTATTCAGTTGCTCCAAATCTATCCATTGGATGTTCAAAAACCGGATCAGGTGCCTGGAGATCTGGAGAGGTTAAACTGCAACCCTGCAGTCATAACTTTTCTGCAACATGCTGTCATATTTTACCATTCAATTATTTCATAAAAAATACTAAAACAGAAGCATTGCTTTAAGAAGCTACCTGCTTTTTGTATCTTAGCTGGTTTTAAACAATCAAATCAATCAAAACTAGGCTTAGTCTAACGAACTCAAGCTTTTCAGTTGTTTTAGTATATGAACTTTATTTATAAGCTGAAGGTGGCCCCTGCTCTCTTTACTTAATTTGGGGTTAACTGATTGCGATTTCCGCTGGGTGGAAATGGTTTTACAAGCAAATCGTCTCTATAATTATTTAATCAAAGTGCCCCATCACTTTCTTTAATTTTGGGATATGCAGAGACTCAGATATACAGTAAAATGTGAAATATAGGCTTTTGTTGTTTGGTTAACTTATCGTTTTTCTGTATAGCTAGACTATGCTTGTCTTAGTTCAGTGTTGCCTACAGGTCCGACACATATTGGTTCATTTGGTGCATTTTAAACAGAATATAGCCTATGGCATGTTTCTAACTAAAATAGCGCTTGTGAGCAAAACTTAAATCAAAGGCTGCCCAACGCACCATGAGTCCTGTGGACGAGGGAAGGGGGAAAAGCAGTGATTTGCTGATATGTATAAAACTAAATCTGTTGTTGACATATCCTAGACTGGTGGACCAGTACAGGACATTTTAATGGCTCAGTGACTGAGCGCACCGGCAGTTGTGTCAGTCTCACACGCGTGGTGCTGAAAGGACAGCGCCCTTGATTGTTGGACGGGGTGTGACTCCGTGAACTGTCCAATGTGCTGTTTGCCTTTTGACCCCAAACTTCCCTCAACAACGCCCTGCGGTGGTAAATACTATATATACCCCACATAGTCTCATGACGTGCCCTACTTCTAAGATCAGGCGCTTATTGAGTTAAGATTTACCAGAAAATATTGATTGTCACATCAGCAGAGTCCCTGCACTAATGGATTAGAGCTTTAAACGCAGGAGCAAGTCTTTACTTTGGACAAAAGAGGACGGATCATTTCCGGACAGTCAGCTCTGATGCGCTCCTGGCACCACCAGTCACTGGACGGGTTCACACAGGCTACAGGTAATCCCTCATCAGACGATATCGTTCTCTCCTACATGGTCGTTATTCTCTGTGCTTTTTCAAAAACGCTAGGCTGTACATTTTATCTCTGTAGACTGATTTAACTCGTTCAATTGCTGCTGGCTGTAAGCTATAGGCTAATTTGGATTCATGAGTAAGCAATTTTAAACCATCAAGATGCTTGTTGTTCTGTAAGAAGCATGAGGTAGATTAGGGAAAACCGTGCAAGACGCTGTTTTATTCTCTGTGCCGGACCTTATAGATTTACGGTGCTTTTCTCCCCCCTTTTTCAGTGGCAGCATTTTCATGCAGCATTACCCCAGCTGATTGGCGCTTATTCACAGAGCTACCACCTGCGCTTGAAACCGGCAAGGCGGTGGCCGTCCAGGCGTACGGACCTTAAACACAAGAAGCGGTGCATCTGTGCAGCTAACCAGACCCTCACAAACCCCCCCTGCCTGCAAAGCATGTCGACCGCCGGGGAAGTGCCTATCTTCTTCAAGACCATGGGCTCTGACAGCCCGAAGCCGAGGCAGAAATTTTGTGGCATGTTTTGCCCAGTGGAAGGCTCCTCGGACAACAAAACGCTGGACTTTGATCTCTCTTCCTCCAAGGGGAAGAGTGACGGGCGAGTCATTGACAGGCAGACCGACATCTCCCAACCAAGGAAGGTCGAGATAAGGGAGAGCACAGGAAAAGAAGCCCTGCAAAACCTGGATGATAAGAGGGTAATTTTTGTGCCATTTCTCTCTCTCTCTCTCTCTCTCTCTCTCTCTGTCACGAACTCACAATCTGTCTATCTGCAAGATGCAAGATGCAAAATTCTTTCATTCAAACATACATGTAAAATCTTGACGTACACCATGCAGGCCTGCGTAGAACTACAGCACTGAATATGTCACTGGGCTGTTTAAGTTTGTCAGACCTTGCAGACACTGTATACCAGACAACTCTGTTTTGCCTACATTTCCCAGGAACCACTGTGATGTAATGGGCCATTACCATGGTAGAGTGGGTGGAGGGCCCACAATGCAGGGCTGCCAGAGGGAGTGGCTCCTGCTATTTGGATCTTACATGAATGTTGATTCTTCCCTTCTGCCATACAGTTTAATATTATAACATACACGCAGAGTGTGTTTTCACTACCAGCCATGCATCCTGCTGAAATGTCCCTGAGAAAGAGACTGCACGTTTTCACTAACTGTGAGTTCGTCTGATTAAGAGCCATCAGCAAAATGGACAAAATGTGCTTGCCAATGTGTCACCCACTCCGCCCTGCTTATAAATAATTGGCTTTGGGACATGCAGACACCCAGATGCACATGCACACACAAAGGCAAACATACACAACTGTACACACAGCTTTGCAAACACACAATGTGATGCATAGTTGCAGCAGTGCTGCATTATACCCTATAGTCCCCTGGGTTTGGGCCTATAGCCTGTGTGTAGCTGATCGATAAAAGATGGCGGCATTGACTTGCATGACTTGCAGGAAAACTTGTCAGAGGTCTTGGGGCCAACTTTACTATTGCTGGTACAAATTCTCCAAGTATTGTTTTTTCCAGGATTTAATTCCCTGTAGCAGACCGTGGCATGAACAACGCCAAGTTTAAGGATAAAGTGCTTCAGAAAATGCTATTATCTCCTGTTGTACTACATATCGATTGTAGGAATTAATAGCCAAGATAATGTAGAGGAGATCGTCTTTGTTTACTTGACTGTCTCTTCGATCAGTTTCACCTCAGGTCATGCCTGTTTAGTTGTTTACACTTCCCTGATGTACAGCACATAAACAAATGGGTGCCTCTGAAATGAAGAGATTTGTTCCAATATATTCCAAAAGTGACATCTTACAATATATTAAAAGGAGGAAAAGTTAATTGTGTACTTTCAAATATGGAAACTTACTAAGTTGTTGTGACATCTGCAGACTGGATCTTATATATTTTAGAGATATCAAAGGCTGAACTAATTATAATGGTATAAAGCATTTTAACAGTAAGCTTGTTATATATTGTTGGAGGTGTTTCTGGTTTGTTATTGGAGTAGAGTTAAAGTGAATCATTGCACTAAGCTTAATGTTACTGAATTTCATCTGCTCTGAAGTTAGCCCACCAATATTTTTATCTTCTCATTTTCTTTTGTATTCATCTCCTCATTTTCTTGTAGATTTCAGCTACAAATCACAATCAGTGCCTCTAGCAGACCTACTCTTCT
>OMLF01007540.1:1141-11873 GCA_900302615.1 Holocentrus rufus | reverse complement strand
CATTTCCCAAATATTTCATATGCAGCAGATGATAGTACGGCTGCATGAAATACAGCTTTATACATCAGATGCCGACATAATGCACATTGCGTAGCTTTTACAGAGCCCTGCGCTTGTATATTTACATTTAATCAACTGACGTTTTGAAGAGCTTCATTCCAAAACATCTACATTCATTTTGGAAGAGAAATGCTGCCTGAAATTCATCAGGGCAGTATTTGGAAAAATAGAAATGACTTTGGCTACTTTATAGGAAAATGTCTACAGATGCCTCATAACTTCAGTAGGAACCCCGTGATATGCTTATCTTTTATGCCAGCACTCACTATGGGAGTGCGTGTCATTTAAAAAAAAAAAAAAAGGTTTATCTTATTTTGGAACAAAACTCTCCATTTCCTTCTTATCTTCTGTGTTCTCATGCAAAGAGAAATGTTACCAATGTCCTTGGTTTGCTCTCTCCTCGGCTTGTTTGGCTGCATTTGCAGACGAGGTTGCTGGCTGGGGTGTTGATTTCTTGCTACTTGTCTCCTAAAGGCCAAATTCCAAAGCTAGCCATGACTATGAGCGTCTAAAAAGCCAGTGCATGAGGGCCATGGCAGACCTGCAGTCTCTGCAGAACCAGCACACCAAAACACTTAAGAGGTGCGAGGAGGCTGTCAAGGAGGCTGACTTCTACCAGTGAGTATTTCTCATGCCATTTCGCTCTCTCCTTTTTTTTTTTTTCTTTCCCCTTGATAGTGGAGACCTCTTTAAATCTTTCCGCTGTAAGCATTTATCTGAATAATTTAACCTAAATGCAGTGCCACTCCCTAGCCCTACTGTAAGTTGTTTTGCTTTCCGTACAGCAGCAGTGATACCGGTTTGTTGGCACTCATTACCCGAGTGCAGTTGTTTGACTGAGGGATGAACATTCTGCCACCTACCACCTGCTGCTTTTTAGTGTAGGAATAATTACATTTTATTGCATAGTTTTACTGGAACACGAAAAAATAATGGCATGGTGTTGCAATTAACCTAATTGAAAGAACATCCCTTGGAGCTACAGCTGGCTTTCACATCGAAAGGGAATTGGCATTACATAAATACACACATGGGTTTAAGAGCTTGGAAGTGGAGGCATTTTTGTGATTGAATCGCTCAGCTTAACAGCACATAGGGCCAGGCTAAATTTCTGGAGTGCAGACACTGAGTATAGATTAGGCATTTAGAAAATTATAAATACAAATATGAGCGAATATAAATACAAATATACATTACAAATATGATACGGGCACGAGATAAGTTGTCAATTGAGTTGAGGTTAATCGTTATTCTGATCACGCAAACCGGTTGTACAGGATCTTAGCGGACTTTTGGATGAAATTTCCATATCAAAGTAAACCTACATCCAATTAAGTCATTCCACACATGGAGCCTAATCCCAAACATTAAATCTAGGCTTGTAAAGTTATTATGTGCTGCTTAACATTTGCCCTCACTATACGCAGACAGAAGGCGAGATGCGATGGATTATCGCCATGCCCAAGTCTATGGAAAGCAATCAGTTTCAATGGATTATGTTTTGCCTGCATCATTTTGCACCCAAGTCATTAATTCTCCCGTTGCCTTCTCATTCTTAAAGACTGGTCGCAAATTAAATCAGTTTTGAAATTTGCTTCACTTTGACCTTTTTACGTGCCACCAGATATTGATGGATTGTAAGCGTTTGTTTACTTCATATCGTCAAACCTCCTGTTTGTTGTGTTGTGTGTGTGTGGGCTTCTGCTCGCGTGTTTGTGCGTGCTCTGTGGCTGTACACACACACAAACAGACGCATACGCACACACAGCAACACCTCTATATTTACTTCCTCTCCACCTGTGCGTGTGGCCTCTCCCCAGCATGCTGCACAGCCGGGTGCTGGGCGAACAGTCGCAGCTGAAGGAGGAGATGGAGGCCCTCCGGAGGGACAACGCCCAGCTGGTCCGAGAGCACAACCACCTGAAACAGAACTGCGAGGAGCTCAAGAGACTGCACAGCGAAGACCAGAAGGAGGTGGCGGACCTCCGGCTGCAGCAACAACAGGTACGCAGAGCCAGCGCACCGTTGTCCACCCTGTAAGAAATCCAGAAATACAAAAATAAATTGCCCCTTTGCTGCAGCACTGCACCTTTTCGATTTTTTTTTGCTAGAGTCTTACATTTCACAGGAGTCCTTGGCCTCATCCAAAGAAGAATGCCTGTTGTCCTCTGTATACAGAGTACTGTGTTACAAGCTGTTGTGTAAGGGTGCTGTGACCTGTATTGGGCTGCTGTGCAGTACTGTCTCACACAGCTCCCATGGGAACACTGCAGTAGTGGAGAGCACAGGGCAGCCAAGCACAGGGAAATGCATACAGAGCACTTGTGAAAAGGGCAGGCATAGAAGGAAAGGGCTTTGGCTTGGGCAAAGGGCACATTGACCCAAGCCGTGTAGCTACATGATCAGTGTGTGTCTACCCTCACACACACACACACAAACACAGGGAAGCTGTGCTGAAGACTAGGTCAATACTGCCCTCGGGTCAACCCAGCTCTCCCAGGAATCACAAGACAATATCAGCAAAACCTCCAGTAATGAGACATCCAGCCTGACATCCAGTGAAAAATGCAGTCTTAATGAGGCACTTTACACACAATGCCAATCTAATTCTGCAGGCCAGACAGTTTAGTTTGCTCATCAGAAGCCTATTCAACAATGTTAAGGGATATGCTGTAATCTAGTGCTAGTAATTTATGAGAGTCATTGTGGTGGCTGGTGCTGGATCTGCTTGCACCTCGCTGTTACAACAGGACTGTGTGTCTACCCATTGATGCCATCTGCTGCTTAGCCGGTGCACAGCAGATGCAGACCCAGTTCAGTTTGATGTCTTCCATCTGCGTAATATTTGATGACACATTCCAGTATTTGAAAATCTTCGCTTGATGTTTGGGTGACAGCGTTTCCAACATGGTCAATATTTTTTGCGACAGCTGACATATTTTCTCGCCCCCCGCCAGGTCATGAGGGAGAAGGGCTCATCCGAGGTGCTCAACAAACTGTACGACACGGCCATGGACAAGCTGGAGGGCGTGAAGAAGGAGTACGACGCCCTGAGCAAGCGCTACAGCGAGAAGGTGGCCAACCACAACACGGACCTGAGCCGCCTGGAGCAGGCGGAGGAGGAGAACCGGCGGCTGCAGAAGCAGCTGGATGCACTGCTCAAACAGCGCGACTCGGCCATGCACTACCAGCAGCAGTACTCCACCTCCATGAGGAGGTGATGGCTCCATCACATGTACACCTAGAGAACAAGGCACATGAGATGATATTAAGCAGAGTTCATTCCAGGATTAAGGGATGGACTGATATTACAATATTTTCATTGTAATTATTCTAACACAGGCCTATTTGAAAGTACTCACTTGTTTGTCACCTGCATTTGTATTATGATTCTTGTAATAAAGCATGAGGGTATCCGCCATAGGTGGGAAGATAAAAGATATTGGTATCAGCCTCAGAAAAGCATATTGTTCCATCTCTACCAGGAATAGAATAAAAAAACTTTATATGGGGGTTGCAGTAAATATGTTATCTGAAATCTTTGTTGGCACCCTCTTCCAGGTTTGATTCAGTGCAACAGGGGGGGCGATGGGCCAACATCTGCACATATATAGAAACAAGTACTGACATGAAGCACAGCTACACTTCAGCAGCAGCCAGCAATTTTATATGGGAATGTAATAAAAAATGTTCACGTATACCCTTCCGCCGCCTGCCTGTGCCCTCCCAGGTTTGATTCAGTGCAGCAGGAGCTGAACAAGTCCTCGGCCCAGAACAAGGAGCTGCAGAGAGAGATGGAGAGGCTGCAGTCGGAGGTGACGCGCTACAAGAACTTCCAGCTGAAGGCGGCCAAGGACTGCGAGAAGTACAAGGAGGAGCGGGATTCGGTGTTCAACGAGTATCGCCTCATCATGAGCGAGAGGGACCAGGTGATCAAGGAGGTGGACAAGCTGCAGACGGAGCTGGAGGCTGCGGAGGCGAGACTCAAAAACACCTCCTCTGAGAGAGTGGTGGCCAGCGAGGAGCTGGAGGCCCTCAGACAGGTAACAGGCTCACAGATGTTTTACACATCACAGTATTAGTTTATACATCTGTAATCGCTGTCAACACTTCTTGAGTGTCCTGAGAGGTTGTTGGCCAGCAAGCAGATGAAGGCTCTATTAGCATCAACTGTATATTCATTAATGTATCCATGCCTCTCCAGCATAAATATACTGCATAATGGATCTTTGCTCCAAAATAGGGTTGAGCATTATGATAAAAAACATCATATTGCAATTATTTTGACAGGTGCTGCAATATGATTTGCGATTAAAATGGCAATTTTTGCATGACAATTTTAATTTCTCCTGATGAAACTATTAAAATGATGATCATGTGGTGTTTGCTGGGCTCTGTACAAAATAAGCATGTTTTCTGTTGTCTGGAGAATATGATTTGTAGGTCAGGCCATCTCTGTAACACCACATACATCTTTTATAATGGTATTATGTCACACATTTTACCTTTTATCCAACAGTTGCAGCTCCTGGGATTTGGATATTGTACTTGGTTGTATTGTTATTTTGATAATACCTTATTTGATTGTTCAGCCTACTCCAAAATCCAAGATTCATCTGTGAAGGAAAAAGTGACTCTTTTTCCTAATTGGCAGAAAAATTAAAAATAAATTTGTTACTTTTAATGGATATCAATGTCACAGGAGTCCTTGGTTGACAAAACTTAAAACTTGTCTGCATCATTGGGTCCAACAGATTTTATATTCTGAATGAAAGACTTTTTTCTTCTTTTTTCTGTTTTTCCTGACCCAGGAGGCTAGAGAATGAAGTCTTTCAGACAGCTACTGAGCAGACAGATGATCCACCTTTCCCACCACCTTATGCATCAATATCTGTCAATCTATTTCTAGTTTAAACAATTTCCTCTGCCTGAATGCGAAATTAGCCTGCCAGGTTGTCAGTTAGTCTCATGAATCAGGCCATGCATCCACTGTCAGTCAATGGATCAAAGACCATTTTCAACCAGGACACCACACAAAAATAGCCTGGCTCAGACTTTTTTTTTGAAGAATATTTTTGTACATCCAGTAGACAAGACAATAGAGATTTATAACCAGCGCCGGATCACTCCACACTGGCCCCTCAGATCATTTCTTTTTCACATTGCATTAATGACTCATCCCGCTGAAATGCCCTTGTTCCATTTTCCCACTCGTCGCTCTGTGGCAGGAGTTGAACTCGTCGCTGGTGGACCGCGACAGGGCCATCTGCGAGAGGAACGAGCTGCTGGAGAAGTACTGCCACGAGGTGAAGGACAAGGCCGAGGCCCAGAAGGAGCTGAGCCAGGCTTGCAAGGACATCGAGACGGTGCGGGAGGAGAGGGACGTGGCCCGCAAGGAGAGGACGGAGGCCATCATCCAAAGGGATCAGCTGCTACGAGAATATTACCAGGCCAGACAGGTAGCAAACACATACAACACAGATATGAAAACTCTTTTCCCCTCCACCCGGCTTTAGATGTGACAGTATCAAGTCAAAGGTTGGACACATGATAAAGAGCTTAGCAGATCCAATAAGCTGTCAGTCATTGGATTATGTGAGTGGACTGACCCTAAGGCAGATTTAGGCCTTCAGCCAAGTGTGGCAGCATTTCACACCTCCACCAGACCATTAGATGGCCCTCATACTAACATCCTTCACAGGCTGGAAATGCTTGACTCTTACATACAAATCTGTATCTGATCTGTGTACAGATCTCGTCTGTCTTTGGGTTGTTTGAAAGGCAGCCATCACAGTCTGGATAGTGTCTGTTTATTGCAAGTAGGGTTCAAGTTCAAGTTTATTTATAGCCCTTAACCGCTGTTTACGGTCTCAAAGGGCTTCACAGGCTCACAGTATATACAAAACAAAAACAACCCCCCCGACCTGGACCCTCAAATCAGGCAAGAAAAAAATCCCCAAAAAGCCAAAAGGGAAAAAAGTGGACGAAATCATGAGAAAAAGGACAGTCAGGATGGCCAGGAGAGCAGTGGGTGTCCAGTTGGCAACTATTAGCTCAAACCATGAGCTACACTAACAAAATTAAATATGATATCTTTGGCTGTATAAGCTGGTAGAGGCAAATAGCTGAAGCTGAAACTTGCAGGCTTTAAAAGCAGTAAAAGACCACATGACATCACAATATTGATATAGTGCCCGGGCCTATTTGCAAGTGTTTCATATCCATCTTCTCATCACAGCATTCATAATACAATCTGTAGGAGCACTGTAAGAAATGGAAATAGATGTAACACTGGTCTCAAAATCACTACTTTGTGTTTCTTCCCCAATGTCCTTAGAAACAAGACTCGGCCACCTTGGACATGGAGCGGGCCAACAAGGAGATCGAGATGCTGAGGAAACAGTACGAGGCCATGTCCCAGGAACTGAAGGAGGCCACGCAGGAGGCCGAGGTGGCCAAATGTCGCCGGGACTGGGCCTTCCAGGAGAGGGACAAGATCGTGGCCGAGCGGGAGAGCATTCGGTGAGTCTGCGTGCGGTTTTTGTTCCGGACTCCTCTCAGGGTGTGAGACGGTGTCAGCGATCAATCTCGGAGAAGTCACATGCATCTGTCAAGGACGCCTGCTGATATCCGCTCTCCTATCCTGTCCTGTCTTGTCTTGTCTTGTCCAGGACTCTGTGTGATAACCTGCGGAGGGAGAGGGACCGGGCGGTCAGCGACCTGGCCGACGCCCTGCGGAATCTGGACGACATGAGGAAGCAGAAGAACGACGCGTCGCGAGAGCTCAAAGAGCTTAAGTGAGTCTTTGCCGTGGCTCTTCTGAAGCAAAAGCGACTCCTGTATTCAGCGACGATTCAAATTACAGGAAAGCCATGCGAATAGTATAAGCTGTCTAAGGGAAAATCCTTCTGTATTTGAGTAAGCGAGAATAATATTCCTTCTACCCGGCCAACTTTGTGTGTCCTAGTGCTTTGTCTCTGTAAGCTGTTGTACTCGGTGTGTGGCTCGGCGTAAGCTCTGCTACTCTGCCTTTGTGGACATCATGGAGCTCTGTTTGTCTGGCGCCATTACGGCATGCCCAGATTAGAAGTGTAATCCCAAAAACGTCAGTGTTTTGGACACACACACACACACACACACACCACACGCACATTCTGTTCCTCATTCTCTCTCTCTCTCCAGAAGAACTTGCTCATATTGAGTGTAAACGCTCCCTCTGCTGGCCAAAGTGTGTATAACAAGTCATGATGGGGTCAGCGTTTACAGCACACAGTATCCTGTGACTTTGAGAGGTCCTCCCACTGCCTCTCTCTAAAGAACAATGTAAAATTGGGGTTTTAATGCCAATGCCACCCCCAAGGCATGCCTCAGTACTAGGGCACCATACATCTTAGTGACAGCTGGGCATTGTGTGCATTCTACTTTTAGTTTTCTTATGAATGCATATAAATTTGACTATGCACACCGCCCAGCAGAATGTTCGTTACTGTCAGAGAGGAGGTGGAAAATGGGTTGAGCATAGAATGAGCTTGAGTTAAGGTAAAATGGATGTACTTTGTAAATGTCACTCTGCACGCCTACTTTCCCTGTAGGTGCAAAATCCCTCAGTTCAGTGTGGATTCTACATACCTGATGATGGTCTGCTGTAATATTGTTTGGAGTGCAGTGAGGCAGCTGACTTGATTTGGGTTTTCTTATATTGGGTTAGAAAACTATTCTGTCAATATACTGAAGAGGGGTAAGGGACTAATTGAAATTATTGAAATAACAATATGTCCAAGTGCAATATCCAAATTACATTTGTGATAAAATGCCATTAGAAATGAAGTCTCGTGGTGCTGCAGAAAATATCTTGGCCTACAAATTGTGTTAAAGCATAAATGTCTGGTATAGACCCCAGCAAAAATCATCATTTCAGGTTTTTCAAAGAAAATAAAAATTATGATAGAAAGAAATACCATTGCCACTAAAATTCATATTGCAATATCTGTCAAAATAATTACAGTCTGACTTTTTCTATATATCACTCAGCCCAAATATAGAATGTTATTTTTTTTAGATTATTTTTTACATTTTCTTTTTGTTTTCTCTGCCCAGTCTTTCTCAAGTGACTGACCTTTGACCCTTGTGTGCGGTGTCTTCCTGTGTTCAGGGAGAAGATGGAGAGCCAGCTGGAGAAGGAGGCCCGGTTCTGTCAGCTCATGGCCCACAGCTCTCACGACTCGGCCATCGACACAGACTCCCTGGAGTGGGAGACGGAGGTGGTGGAGTTTGAGAAAGACAGGGTAAGACTAGTGCTCAGCTCGCATTACCAACAGGGATCCGGTGACACAGCAGTCTCCTGAGAGTCTGCAAAGATCTGAAGAATCCCACAAACTTGAAGATGCCGAAGTTTGAGCGGCGAAGACACCGTTTGCCAAAAATGTCAGTTTTGCAAAGTAAGATTTGTGTTTTTGTGATTGCAGGATGACATGGATTTGAAGGCACTTGGGTTTGATATCGCTGAGGGGGTAAATGATCCATATTTACCAGGAGATTGTGGAATATTTGTAACGAGGGTGGACAAAGGAAGTATTGCAGATGGAAGGTTAAGGTGAGAGTTGCCACAAGAAACCAAGCCATACCCATTTTTTTTTTTGTATAAGCCTTCATTCCATTCCTCATCACCCTGCTCTGTCTTTTCCAGAGTGAATGATTGGTTGCTGAAGATTAATGACATCGACCTGACCAATAAGGACAGGAAGCAGGTGGTGAAGGTGGTGCTGAACGGCGGAGGCTTGATCAACATGGTGGTACGAAGGAGAAAGTCCCTGGGAGGAAGGCTGGTCACTCCTGTGCACATCAACCTCATTGGACACAAAGGTATCATGTGGTGCAAAACAATTCAGCTTGCTAATGGCTAAATACTGAAATACATCACTGATTGGGTTTGCATATTAGGCTTGGGCGATATCCAGTATTTAATATTGTGATATTGTCCTGTCAAAACCTTGTGATGTGCGATATTATTGCAGTATTTCAACCAAACATCTAAAATATTTTTTTTTAAATTTTCTTTATTCACAATTTTTTGTCTAAAATCTCCTACATCAAATATATTATCTGCATGAATTGCACATTAATCAAAGTTGACGTGTAATCAAAATGCACACTGTTATTGTTATTTTGTTCATCTTTTCAACTGATAAGTAACTTGCCAATAGCTGCACTGCCCGCTAGTGGTTCATATTATAGAAACTATTCCATATGGCTGCAAATGTTGTGATATTTGATAACATATCAGCCCAAGCCTGTGGTCTTTGGCTTTTGTGATTTGTTTATTTATTTATTTATTTTTATGCTGATGACTCAGTGCTCTTCCATGTGTCCTTGTTTGTCACCTCATGTTCACTTCTGCACTCAAGACAGCGGCATCGGTCTGGAGAGCGGGGTGTTTGTTACTGCCATCGTGCAGGGCAGTCCGGCAGCCAGGGAAGGCTCGCTGACAGTCGGCGACAGACTGATCGCGGTGAGTCACTGTCAGCTTCTTTAAAGTCCTCTTCTTTTTTTATCCCCCCCTCCTCCTCCTGCACACACACACCAAAGTAGAGCTCACACAGGTTTCATAGGCTCCCTGATCCAGGCCTTGTTCCACTCCGGTATCCACCCTCCACACCCAGATAAGACGGGATTTTGTTGAGTATGTGAAATAGAAAAAGTGGAAAGTCTCTTCCTTTTTGATTAAATCCTCAAACACTGTTGCAGCTTTGCAGGGCTAGGTGGAGCTATCCTCGCACACAGCTGCGGTATATCCTCACTTCAGAGTTGGGGAATAGAAAGGAAAGAGACAAGTGTCAGAAATGTCTTTGAAAAGTGACCTTGGCTCATTTCCTAACCTGCCAGCAGCAGCAGCAGGAATCTTAATCCCCCTGTTAGTTCAAACTTGAGTGTGCACTACTTAATAAAACCAGAGGGCTTAGATATCTCTCCGCTCACCTTTTCGCAGCATAACGGCTGCATCTCTTTAGCCAGGAGAGCTGATATGCCAGATGATAGCTCAGCTGCAACAGCAATTAGCAATGGTACGAACAGATGATGCGTTAAGAGATCTTAATCGTGGAAGTGTATCGTATTATATCATGCCCTTGTGGATGTTAATCACATTACCGTATCAGGTTATATATAACTTATTAAATGCTTAATTGTGTTTGCGAAAAAAAAAGAGATTGAGTCAGAGTGCTGAATCCATAATGAAATATGCATGGGCTGCAATTTAACATCTGCAGCTTAACTCCATGACTCAGAGGTGGCTGCTTCTTTTCCCAGCTGAGGAATATGTATCAGAAGTCTTACATTTTAGTGCAGATAGTTCTTAGATCAACATTATTCTATAACAAACTCTTGATATATATTTCCCGCTTGGTCCTTTCCATCTCTGTCCAGTAGTATTTTTAAAACGCCTCTCAGTTCAAGCCCATTGTGATGGAAATGTGCGGATTGCAGCACCAGGATTCTTTAGATTGGGAAAAAAAAAAAAAAAAAAAAAGGTTGGCCTAGATTTCTTGTGGTTTCCCCACTGCGGCAGAGTGAGACACGTCTGAGGCCCCAGGCACTCTCTGGGCCACGAGATGCATCACCTGTGTTTGTCTGCAGACGTGTATCCATGATATCAACACCCCCAATCCACCCCCCC
>OMLF01007531.1:9154-19786 GCA_900302615.1 Holocentrus rufus | reverse complement strand
AACATAAACTAACACAAGCTGTTTTTCCATAAAACAGTGAAATTAATTGCTAGCAAATGATTAAAAATATAATGGGTAGGATTTTAATTGTGCTGAATGCAGTAATGGGAAATAATATCCATAAACTTTTTATTAGTGTATAAAAGTATTTTTTATCGACATAAGCACGGGGCTGTTTTTATTTAGCAATATTTCAAAGTATCACCATTTCTTTTTACCAAATAAAAACTTTATCCACTTCAAGTGATCAAACTTTTTGTCGCATTTTGAGAGATTTTATGGGCTGATGGTGTCTCATGTTACTTTAATGATCACAGTCTGAAACATAACACAATATAAACAATATGAACATCATGCTGCTCCTAGACGTCATGTGACATCAGTATGCAGTGGACACGCCATTTTTATCTGTTCAAACTGATTAAGGAAGGAGATGTGAAGTGGGCGGGGTTAGATTGGGCAGCTAGCGTTCCAGAAGAATCTATAAGGATCCAAATAAGTATCAAAATATAGAATATAAAACAAAACAAAAATAAAAAATGTAAAAGCTGAAAAAAAAGTCTTGTTTTGTGTATCTGAGGCTCAGAACATGCTGTATGTGTGTGTGTGCGTCTGAGTCTGTGTGTGTGTGTGTGTGTGTGTGTGTGTGTGTTCCTTGGTGAAAAATGGGTGTACAAAGTAATTACCATGAGGGTAAATAAACCTGTCAGTCATCCCCTCTCCTCTGCTCGGGGTGGACAGAGGTTGTGACAACCAGACCGAGGCTCAATTCGCTCTCCGCTCAATCAATCTGAGAAGTGGATTTTCCTTAAAATTCAATTAAGAGAAATCTTTTGAGCCATGAAAGCTGTCGCATCTAATCTGCTGAAAGAGTGCACCGTCTCCTGAACTACCAACTAAAAGGCTGTTTGGTTAGCTTCGTGTTCGGCTGTGCTGAAGGCCGGGGAGAGTTTCTGAGTAAAGCAATCTGTGGCGTTCTGCTCTGTTCACTTCTAAATGACGCAAGACGAGGTTTTCATCAGTTCTGGGCTCAGAAAACATAAGCTTATCCTTTAATCATGTACGGTTGAGGTTTCAGTTTACATTATAGGCATTTAGTGAACACTTTGCAGAGTGTAATGGAATACCCATTCATCCATTCATCCAATTCCTGCTACTGATCCAGGACCAGGTCACGGTTTTGGCAGGGCAGACGTCTTTTCCCCTGGTCTCATCCAGCAGCTCCTCCTGGGGGATCCTGAAGCCAACTGGGATGTGTTGTCCACCCAGTGTGTTCTGGGTCTGGGACTGGAGCAGATCCACAGGTGGAGTTTCTAATTAGACGCCTGAACCAGCTCAACTGACTTCAATGTGGAAGAGCAGCGGCTCGATTTCAAGCTCCTCCCAGATGTCGGAGCCGTTCCCTCATCTTGCAAAAAGAAGCTCATCTTTTTGCCTTTGTGACCTTATTTTTTAAAACTCATGACCACAGAGGGTTTGAACGAAGGTTGATCAGTTAATTGATAGTCCGGTACAAGGCTGACTGCTGTGAACTGACTTGATGTAACGTCAGCAGCTCAAAAAATAGCGACTCAGGTCTGGTTCTGAACAGTGCAGTCTGAAGTTTGTAATCATGTACAGTCATGATAGGATAACCTGAGGCAAGACCACCAAAGGTGAAGACCACCATCCTCTCACTTTGCAAACGTTGCACTCATGACTATTTGTAGTGAATGCAAATCCTGAACAAGCAGCATGATGGTCTGCAGCGGTAACTTCACGATAAGACTTCTTGTTCACATTGTAGAGAAGTATCAACACTCTGTCTCCTGTCTGTCACTGTGTTTTATTTTCATGAGTCAGAGCCGGCAGCATGATGTGATGTAAGACCTTCAGCAGCAGCGAGCACTCTCTCTCTGTCTCTGCATCTCATTTCCACAGATAAAGGAGCAGGATTATGACATGTGGCTGGTGACAGAGCGAGTCAGAAGCGCGCTCTCCCTTCTCTGCAGCTTTTTTTTCCATAAACAGGCGACAGCGGTGTAACATGTTGTTAGCGCCCGCTGGTGTCACATTCTTCCTGCCGGTCTCTGTGCAGAGCGGTGCGAGGCTGTCAGAGTCACGTCGTAAACAGATCAGCCACGTTGTATGTAGCAGGTGTGTGTGTGTGGTTTGTGTCTGTGCATGTCATCTTCGAGGTTTTGTACTCTTCAGTGAGAGTGTGTGTGCAAGCAGCTCTGTGTTGGTCTGTGCAAGTGTGAAATGTTTCTTGAATGCATACAAGAGTTTATGTCTGTACTCGTCTTTGTGAGCGTGTGCATGTGAACGTGTGTCTTTTTATACGTCTGAGACACTGACTGTGTGTCAGTCATGAGGACACATGAGATGCTGGCAGGTGAGTCTCGGTGAGTTGATGCCACACAGAACTAAACTGCATTTTGATGCAGGAAAGCATGACTGCACCGGATGGACTCATTAATTTCATTAAGAGAATTTTGTTTTATTATGTGCATTGTATCGTGATGATGATAATAATAATAATAACTTTATTTATAGGGCACAAGTTACAGAGTGTGTAATATTACTCCTACTGGTCAGATTTTGCTGGAAAGTCGTTCCATCCAAACGTTCTTTATCACATCATCACACATCAGTGACTTTAGAGAAAAATACAAACTAGAGAACTCATTTTGACATTTTAATGATTCATCAGAGGTAATGGATATTTGTTAATGAACACATTGAGCCAAAACAAAATTGAAAATGAGAACCAGCTAAACGTGTCCTCCAGTTATTCTTTATGAAGAAGTGTTAAAAACCAACACGACTGTTTAGCATGTCATTATAATTTATTCACATAAATTACTGTAAAGTTCAGAGAGTTTTTCCGTGGAGCAGCAGATGAAATGAACAGGCTCTGTAGAAGCAGGTTGTCGACAGCACTGATGTCAGAGGAGTGAACTCAGGTGAACTCAGGTGAACTCAGTCTCTCATTTCAATCTGCTGCAGGACTAATTTAGGAAAAGGTAAAAGCTTTTGAGTTTGGCACGGCTCCGGCACAGCGTCTGAACCAGGCCTGACTTCCCTAAATTGTATTTTTTATGATTTGCACGCCTTCTCCCTCCTGTTTGTCGCCTTGATTGATGACTGATTGCACCTTTGTCCCCCCTTTCAACAGAACTACGCGTTTCATCGTGTCAGAGTTATAAAGCCACTGTTCAGTTTTATTCATCTCAGCCATCGTGAAGTTGTCTGCACGTGCACAAGCCCGGCACCCACTCCCACTATCAGCCATAAATGGAGGCTGACACACCCTGAGCCTGCTTTGCATATAAATGGCTGCAGCGGCTCATTCAGTCTTGAAAGACCAGCAAAGAATGAGTTTGATTTCACTGAATGTGAGGGTTCACAGTAACCCTGCATCATTCTCACAAACCACACAGATTTGTTGCAGCTGTCTTTCATCAGAGTGTCAAAAATTCACATCAATCACAACACAATAATCCATATAAATAATTATCATCATCATAAGATAATACATGCAGAACGACATAAAGTGACTGAAGTCATTAATTGTGTCAGAAATGATGTGATCACTGTACTGGAGAAACTGGTTGCCGGTGACACGGAGAGAAGAGGCTGGAGACTGGAATGTCTTCCATGGAGATTTAATGAAGAAGCTTGATCAAGGAGACACAGAATAGTTTCTACTGTTTTGGGTTAGGTTATCAGTTGGAGGAGGATCTGGGGTGACCTTGTTGTCTAAAGAGGAAAATTACCAAGTGCTGAGTTGGAGGTAAAATACTAGATTTTATAGAGAGGATGGTCATGGTAAGGGGTCCTGGACATATATGATGTCCACTTAAGATAAGATGTATGTCGAGATAAGATTTAGCTTACAGGGACAAGAAACAAGGATGGAGATTTTTCCATAACAATCACAAGCATGAGGCAGCGTACAGGTGGAGGTCAGAGACGGACATTCATCTGTTCTCTAAATACTCGTTCACTTATTATCCTTGTATTTTCAAACTCCTCCGACAGGATCAATGATGTAATTAGTCTTTTCACACAGTCATTATGTACGACAATGCTTGATTTATAGTACACATAATGTCTACTGATCACACACTCCTCTGAACTATCATCAGAAGTGAGTGATTTCTCAGTCAATATGATGATGTGATGTGTGACACGGTCATTTACATTCCCACTCACATTATGATAAACAATATGATGAATATGATAATATGATATATGATAAATATATATATATGATATATGATAAATAGCAATAGCAAATAGCAAATAACAAAACAATACATGCAAAATGAAGTTGTCAGTTATGAAAACACCATAAATACAATAATGTCATGTAAACTCCATCGCTCACATTATGATCTGTATGAATGTGTTTTTCTGTGTATGCCCATGTGAGTTTGCATTAATGTGCAGTGACTCATTTGCACCTTCACACATGCTGAGAGGTGCAGGTTTAATTCTTAGTTAACAAGACAAATGCACAGGCAACATGGAGGCAGAAATACCTTTATAATCTTCTTAACTGTACGACTCCTGTGGTTTGAAACTGGCACTGTGGTGCTGCACTGCAGTCTGCCAGGTCTAATTACCTGTGTGTGTTTGGATTCATTTATTTGTCTTGGACTCAAGCTGCTTAAATTACAAAATTGTGAGATAAAAATAAAAAAAATAAAAAACAGAACATAAGAAGAAAATAACATAATAAATGCACAATATAACTTTATATTATTAATTATTGTTACAATCCCAGTTTTTAAAACTTGCATATTGCTCAGTTAGAATCCGACTTATTTACTTGGAAATGACTTATTTCTAGTCATTATTGCCTGTATTAATCTTATCTATTCAACATAGAAAAGAAACTTTGGAAATCTAATCCCAGAAAACATCAGACGATGTTTCCTAATTGCTGAGAGACTGAGGCAAACTGACTGAAGCCAGAAAACTGCTGCTGTACTTTGCTGGCACCAATATTTAACAGCGAGCACAATACAAAGTCCACTCCACTTCAAAAGCTCATTTTTTAATTTGTTTTAAGACTGTGAGTGTTTACCTTGCCAAATAAAATTACCTCGCCATTTCTTTTTCAATTCCTTTTCATTATCTCTAAATTCCCTGCTGGAATGAGTTCGTCACCCGTTGATTTAATTCATCACAGGGAAAAAAAAAGAAAAAAAAACTCTTTGAAAATGTGACCCGAGACAACATTATGCTGTGTTCACTACTTGGAAGTTGCTCGTCAAGTTCTAAGAGAATGTGAGATTAGAAGGGGAAGAGATTTCAAAATGGGGTCACAGCAACTCTGTTATGGAAACACAGTGTCGGTTTACACACACACACACACACACACACACACACACATTGCTTTTCTGGTGTTCTTTATTCTTATAAGCTAGTTTGGACCTCACAAGAGTGAAAACAGACTCTCACACATGCGATCAAATGAAACTTTGAAAGTCTCAGCGGAGCTCCATCACTCTCTGTCAGACTGTCAGCGGTTTCAAAAGGTGAAGCTTTTAATGAGAAAACTGAACATGTTTGTGAAGAGAAAAGTTTTTGAATGTTATTTTCATCACTTTGAAGACTCGGTGCTTTGTTTTGAACGCAGGTACTGAGAGAACGATGTGATCTGTGCTCTGCTCCAAAATGCTTCATCTGTTCTGAGAGAAAAATCTGAAGTTCAGTCTTCAGTGTCTGATCTTCTCTGTGCTGTAAAGACTCTGAATATGAACAGTGTGACGACTGCACCGCCCATTTCTGTGAATCTGCACATTCTGCCATATTGTATCTGACTGCTTATTGTTCAGACTCTTATAAAACATATACATTTATATTTTTGAATTGAGCTTTATTGTAATGTTTTTGTGTTTCTCCTATTGTTTTCATTGCCACTGGGTCTCCTTTCATTGCTGCAAGCTGAATTTCACCTTGTGGGACGATAAATAACTGAACTGAAGTGATGATCCTATCTATATGATTTAAGATCTTCTCAGCCAAGAGCTTTAATTACCTCCGGTCCTTTCTAAAGTCCCATAATTTGCATAATTTGTCACTTTCTAGGTATAATCTTGCTTCAAGTGATCTCATTTTTCAGTGCCCTTGTAGCATATTGTGATCAATAAGACAGCATAGTGCATGTCAAATATTTACTTAAATCACCATATTAATTTTCAATTTGTCCTTGCACCCTGCCTCATTAAAAGTCTGCATTTTATTCATTTTAGCAAGTAATGCAGAGCTGCCTCTAATATTAAAAGGCTCAGCAGCAGTTGGAAGCCAATTTCAATATTTTAATAAGCTCAGACTTTGTTAGTGCACAGCTGCAATCCAAAATCACTTTCACTGCCTTCCTCTTTTGTTTCAGTGCTAGAAACCTGTGAGATATTCAGAGATCAAAGGATTATCAAATACTTCGCACAAGTTGGAGAGTAACTTTAAGTTTCAGGGCTGTTTCTTTTTCTGCAGCTGCTGTCGATGGCAGCAGCCTTGGATTTGTTCTTAAATGTTTTATTGAAATGAACAGCAGCACAAAAGAGGAAAAGACATTTTAAATCTGTGTGTTTCTGCATCTGTCCGGTCTGAAGTTTCAGTGGCCTGGACTCATCGGAAAGAAATTTTGGAGTTGAGAGCCGCAGCACAAATGAGCAGCAGTTTAAACAGAAAAGGAAGAAGAAGAAGAAGAAGAAGAAGAAGAAGAAGAAGAACTGGGTAGTTAGCATGAGCAGCGAAAGCCACCATGACTGAACAGACAAAGAAAAGAGAGACTCAAACTCCATCAACAAGTCCCGCCCACACTGTTTGATTGACAGGTGATCTCTGGGCAGTGCAGAGCAGAAACCCCACAGATATGAGCGCTTAGCACCAAAGATGGAGACAAAACTAATAAAGCAACTTATAGACACACTTCTGACTGAGTGCTAAGACTCTCTGAGTGGAATCAGACATCAAAACAAACTTCAGGTGTCTGCAGTCGAAGTCAGCACACACTGTCTTCCCACTGAGCTGTTTTTGCCTCTCTAGAATAATGTTCTTGCAGAGCCGTTGCATCACTGTTGAAAAGTGGGACATCTTATTAGAGGAGGTGAAGTTCACATGGAGTTCATCAAGTTCATCAACATGTTGTTATGAACTTAAAAACCTCATTTCTGACAAGTGATATCATCTGATACCATCTCTGTGAAACAGAATCAGCCCTTTATCCCATTTGCCACGGCACATCCAGATCTGCACCCAGACGTGGATCTCATGAGGTGTCAGTTTTCCAAAGTGTTGCATGTTTGCAGCTGAACCATTTCAGACAGTGTCAGGTAAGCACATATTTGATCATCTGATTGTGATCTGAACTTTCTCTTAAAGATGCAGTAAATTCATGACTCCTAATCCTGCAGCAACTTGTCTGTAATTAAAATAAAGTCACATTTTTACAAACAAGTACATAAAGGCATTATTTTGTCTATTAAAATGAATTGGATGGTTTTGAAATTGCACAACAAGAGATGTGATTACACCCCTGTCTCATATGAAAATGATTATCTCGGTGTTAAAATGATCTGGTGGCATTAAGATGCAATACTAGATGTTTCTGAAATGCTGTGGTTATCGTCCTTTTGATGCCCATATATGTGCCGTGGCTGATGTTAGCTGATGTCAGACAGGTTAGACTTAGCAATCATATAAGCCTGATTCACTGTTGAGCCAGTCTGTGCTGGTCTGCAGACTTTGGTCCAGCTGGAGCGGTCAGTCGGCACAGAGAATTGGAAAATGTATGAGGGGTCAGACTAATGTGGGTGAGCTGGAGCCACTGTAATGTTTGATATGCACAACCCATATCTGGAGGTAATGTGGTGGTGGTGTATGCAGGTACTGAGCAAATCTGAACTGATCCCATTAATAGTTAATGAAAACTGAGAGCAGACTCACTGTGACCATCAGCGAATGTTATTATGAGCCATCAATATTTTTTCCCAGGGTTACTGTCGCCTTTTAAATCCCAGTTTAGCTGTTGCTGTAGTGTGGACCAACAAGTGGGCTCATCTGATCACATCCTCATCCATCCATGAGCAGTTTGAAACAGGAAAAAATGGAGTAGAGAGGAGGACAGGTGGGAGGTTTTCTTCCAAAAGTACAGAATGGAGAAGTGAGTTTGGAAAGCTGCAGATGTCAGCACCTGGTAATCATTAGTACCGATCAAAAACGTCATCATCCCTCCTTATTACACACACATTTTTGTGATCATTTTGCGATTTTGTGAAATGGCTTGGTCAATTTTTTACTCATTGCCCCTGAAACAATATTCAAAATTGTCTGGATTTGGTTAAGAAGGATGTTAATACAGCTGATACACTGATTTTCCAAAAAGATGGTTATATAAATGTGAGCTCTGTAAAAGCAGAGCCACACCCCTCAAATAAAATGTGTATATAATAATGCATGCAGTCCTGGTCTGTTGTGCATCAGTTCTCCTCTGCGGTGTCTGAGTTCAGAGCTTCACCTCATCGCTCTGAAGTTATTATCTGGGAGGAATGTGCTGCTTTTTCATCTTGAGCCTCCTCTTAAAATGCAGAGCGGCACGATGCCGCCGCCGCACATCTTCACACCCAAACTGCTGCCCACAATATTGTGTCTACTCCGGTGCGCATTAAATCCAAAATGTCACCTCTGAAATGACTTCTCGCTGCATAAAGAACACCCCTGTAATATTCTTGTCATTTCTCTGAATGGCTCAGCGGGCACAGTTTCATTCCTGCGGCAGCTTGGCGGTGTTTCCAGCGCCTCTGTGAATTAGACTGAAGAAATAATGACTATTTTATGAGCTCTTAGCACAAACAGAGCGGCTCTGCTAAGACTTCAGCAGAGGCACTGATACTGTGGTGCTAATATGAGCTTAGTTCTAGCTGTTTGGTGAAGGATAAGCTTTCTATTCATTTAGTGTTTGGGATTAACTGATTAAATGCAAATGAACAGAAATTTGTTAAAAGACATTTGAAGTGAAATAAAATTAGATGAGTTTGGTTTAAAAACCCACCATAAAAAATAGATAATAAGATAAAATAAAATAAAATAAATAAATAAATAAAGTATGCGTATAAAACGACCAATAGTGCAAAATGTAAATAAATTGTAGTTGTTTTTACAGAAATTGATAGACAAAATTCCAAATATAGGCTGCATTGTCAATATTTTAGAAACACTGAATTCCTGGATATTATTGATTTTACCAAACTGTATATTTTGGAAACTTTAACAATTCTTTTGGAAACCAGGCCAAAACTGTAATCAACATACAATAAAATGTATATATTTCAGACAAGTATACAACACAGTACAGGAGAGCTGACAGTATATAAATGTTAAAAAGGACACCTCTCACGCATGTTGAGCAGCCAGTGACATCACTGACCCACTGTAACCACGACAACAGAGTTCTGTATCCTCTCTTCTCATTATGATTGGTTGGTTGACTTGCAGTTTTCCTAAAAAGTCGAACCTGTGAGCACAGTCTGTGTGTCTGTGGGTCAGTGGGGAGGTTTGGGGGTTTTGGCACAATCTTTGATGCACTTTTGTTTGTTTTCTGTCGTTCTGATCTCAGCTGCAGGGCAGAGACTCTGTCAGATGGAAGTCATAATTCTTGTCGGACTCTATATAGGCCAGTTCACTTGTGTATCCCTGAATTGCATGAGTGCTTGTGTCAGGCCCTTGATATGTAAAATCACCAATGAATATTTACAATTTCCTCATCCATTTGATACATATTTATGATCATCATGTTTTGATCCCACAACCGACCTGCCTGCCAAAACAAGTACAGATAAAATCCACCTATAAAACCGTCCTGAGTCGTAAACATTTATGAGAATGGCAATAAACTGAAAGGACACATTATTTTAATATCCTGCAGCCTCCAGTGACCTAGCTGAAGTTCTCACCTAGCATGGAAATCAAGCAGTAGAAATCTTCCCCCTCTCATCTTTGATTTGAAAGAAAAAACAAAAAGATTTGACTGTTAACCCCTTAAACTCTGATTTTCCCCCTTAAGTCTCCCCTTAAGTAGCTTCAAAGAAACTTCTGCAGCATTACACCCATATTGTGTATCTGCTGGTTGCAGCTTCGTTGAAGCTCCATCACACTTATATTGAGTGAAATATTCAAAGCCAAGATGCCATTGTTTTATGGCTACAGCATTACATCAAATAGAAAATATCTACATGTCTTGTGCATCATTTTATACACATTTCCCTGGAATTCAGCAGGACAGATTTGGGATCTTTGGAAACCTTGGGATCTCCACTGCAATTTACAATAAAGTTCTGTGGGTTTGAACAAAGCTCAGCCATGCAGCATGCATTTGTAATGACAAACCCACTGATGGGCAGGGTTGAGGAGGTTTAAACAGCGGTTCATTGAAACACTAAACATTTGTCAAGAAAACCCACTGCTGTAAATCCTTTTTTGGAAAAAAAGAAAACTTATTTTGCAGGATAATGTGCCACCTTTTTATATTGCATACATGGTATTTTAAATTTAAACCTGCTCATCTTAATTAATGTTTGTCTGATGGCTGGTCTTCATTAGCCAACTCCCACACTCTCAATTAAAAAAATCACTGGTGGT
>OMLF01007527.1:1248-14526 GCA_900302615.1 Holocentrus rufus | reverse complement strand
AAGTAATATTAGTATGCATGTCACACACACACACACACACACACACACACACACACACACACACACACACACATGTACATTGCCCACAGTGCCCCCCTTAAGCAAAGAACTGAGTTTGTGGAAGGGCCACTTTAGGGGCAATAACTGAGGTGTTTTACACTTGCTGGTCGATTTATTGAGGTCAGCAGAAGGCTACGTTTTGAGAAACAGAAGAGAAGGCTACGTTTAGATTGATTTTCATGAATGATTTTTGCTGGGAGCAAAAGGGAAACAAAAGAGAAACACAGCACATCAAATCATACCACAAAAGGAATAAGGGAAAGCAACATAAAAAATGAAAGACAAGGCCAGAACTGTGTCACTGAGCATTAAACTAATAAATTTCAATTTCTGTCTCTGAAACAGAGACCTGAGGAGAAAGAGTGTGGAGAATTCTGCTGGTTTAGGCTGCTTTGATGCCACTCTGATTTGATCAGTAGACTAGTGCTGTAATCTTTGAGAGGGGGCTACAAAGGGCATGCAAGTATTCTTATTCTTACTACACAGTTTAAAATAACTCTATTCTTAAAAACTGCTTTAAAATGTACTTTAACACTTAAATAAAAGCAGACATCAAGCAGAACTCAAAATTGACACTGAATTGAAATTGAAAGTAACAGCAATATGGCACAAGACACAAAAGTAGGAATTGGGGGTATTTAAATAAAGGTATACAAAACAATTTAATATTAAAAGAATAGGATAAAAAAAGACAACATATAAGAGCAAGTATGTTAAAATAAGTTAGGGAAGGGTCCTGCCTGGGGTCTGAAGTGCATGAAGTCTGTGATATTGCTTCTGAACAGACCTTAACACAGTATAAAAGCATGTAAAAATGGGTAATGAGTGAAAAAATGGCAGAATTAGAATATCTGTTTGTGCCAGTTAAAATTGTAGCTGCTGCATGCTGAATAAGCTGGATTTGTCAAAGACTTTGGAATGATGCCAAAATAAAACTGCTCTCAAGTCGAGGAAACAAGAACACATCACTCCCTACACCTGTTCACAATGCTTAAGCCACTATCTAAAATTGCTCCCCAAAACCTCTGGCAGCTGACTTCCGACAGACTGCCAAATTCATTAGGGGAAAAAAATTCAAATGTGTTTTGGGGACAAATAAAGCAAAATTGGAATTGTTTTCATTACTTGCAGCAAATATTGTGGCATCCATCACTTTGTATCACTGATGCATTCCTGAGTGGTTCGGCTGCTGGAGGGTAGATATCAGTGTGTTTTACTGCAGCAATATAAGGAATAATTATGTTTACCAAAGGTTTACCAGGGCCAAATGTGAGCATGAAAATTGAAAATTGGACAGGACCTAAAACTGAACCTTGAGGAGCTCCACAGATAATGTGTCAAAGAAGAAGAGTTTCCTAAAGGATGTTTTTTTTTGGGAAAAGAAGAAATAACCACCCCGGCAAAAGTAAAAACACTATTATCTACTGTGACTGGAAAGACTGTTGAAAGATTGCACTGCTTTTCAGATGAAAATGGATTACATCAATAGCTATTTTGAAACATAAGCCATACACTGGAAAGTGGGACCTATAAATAGACAGAGCTGTACTAGTAATAATTCAGATGCTTGTGGATCAGCGTGTCAGCTTAATACAGGTCGCTAAAAGTTCAAAAAGGGAATGCTAAAATGTGGGTTTGAAGGAGGCTCAAAAAGGCTAGAAATAACCACGGTGAAGAAGAGAGAGGCTGACCTGATAATAAGTTGCAAACAAAATTTTACTGAACTAACAGTGCACATGACAACATGGTGGTTTGTAAAATGTGGTGCCACAGAGGGTCTTCTTCAGTCTGCACACGCTTTTTTGGGCTGTGGAAGTTACAGCAAAACAAGATGTTTTTATAACACTGAGCTAACACAACACTTGTTCCAATGGAAAAGCCGCAACCCAGTGACTTTTAATGTTGCAGTGGTGATTCTTGATTTGACAGGGTATTGTATGATACAAGCTGTGTGCTCTGTATGCTGGCAGTGCTCTCTCTTTGTGAAATTAGTTAGGAGGACATGAAAACTGAGCAGACCATCAGCAATACATTATGTATGAGGAGCTTGAAGGCTCCTACTGAATTCTGTTCAGGTGGCATCAGAGAGTGCAGCCAAGTGGAAATGCTGGCTGGTCACTTAAGGCACACTATCTGTGGTAATCTTTCTACATGAAAGTGCTGCACAGAGCTTGGGCTATATTCTGATACCTGCAGGTTGAAATATACAATACACAGGTTTTTTATGTCGGCCATGGAGCGGCTTTACTGGAGCAACAGAGGATTACAGGGATGTGCTCTAACCTTCAGGCTGTCTCCACCACCTACATACCTTCAAGCTACTATTTACAATGCAAATGGAAATATGTATGTCACAACAAGTTGCCCCCTTGCACTTGATTTACTAGTTATATGTGCAGTAATCATCCTTGTCTGCTGCATTAGAGGGATCTCACCACACAGCGCCATATCATCTTTGGATCAGTGACTCTGACAGCTTGACATAATTCCAAAATCAGATAACATATGATTCCTCCTCGTCTCTCGTTATGAGATAGCATCTAATTTCTCATCTCTTGTTTCTTGAGTCATCTTACAAAGACATCTTTTGCTCATCGTGAAATCAATATGCTATGGAATTCTCAATGAAACTCCATCATGACAGAGCAGTGCACGGGCGAATCACGCGAGATAACAGATGAACATGTAGACACAGACACACACACACAGAGGCACAGGCACACAAACACACTTTCACCTCCAGTGCGTCCTTTGATTTAACGAGACTGGCCAAACACAGGGGTTGACTACAAAATCAATAATACTAAAACAAGCCCAAAAACCTGCACTCTCCAGCAAAGAATGAGTAATTTTACCCGGTGTAATTAAATTGCGTTTCAGCGCCCAGAGACAAATCTTTGGTGCATTGAGAAATGTGTGGAAAGCATATAAAATCACATAAGCGCCATGTGCTGTAAAGTAATACCGGATCAGGATGAATTATTTTGGGCATAGTGGACTCACATAGGGGGGGTGAGAAGACCTTGGCCGGTGGAGTATATTCTTTAAAAACACAGAAATGTATCACATTAATTAGCTGCAGCGCCACAATACAAGAGAGGCAACAACTAGCCTCACAATGCAGGTAAAACAAATGGACAAAATATGAACTGCATTGTAGAGTGAGTGTAAGATTGAAATTGGATCACACAAAAGGAAAGCAATAAGACATACAGGTAGATAGACAGACTGACAGAAAGACAGATAAAGAAACTTAATGTGCGAGCATCAACGCAGCGATAAACAATGATGTAGCAGAGACAAACATCTAGACAGGCGGTGAGTCGAACTGACAGACAGAGATAGACAAGCATATAATAGGAGAGACAGACAGGCAGGCGCTCATAAAATAAACACGCGGCTAGGGGAGTCGGGCATACAGCACACATGTAGACAGGCAAACAAATATCCCAACAAACACCCACAATAAAGACAGACAGGCCAGAGAGGGAGACAAACAGACAGGTTGACAGTCACCCTCTGAGTGCAAACCCCAAAAACTGGACGAGGCAGCTCCTAATATTTAAAAAAAGATAAAACAACTAGTTGATGACAGTCTGTAAGAAGAGCTGGAGATCTTTAGACATTCTGCTGCTTTGGAGTAGTGATTTAAAGTCTCTCTCTCTCTCTCTCTCTCTCTCTCTCTCTCTCTTCTCTCTTTCTCACTGGCACTGCTATAATTTTCCTGGGTGGAATGATGGATGAGGTGGTGTCAGCCCATGTTCATTATAATGCAGACCATCTATTCTTCTCAGCTAGACTCTCCGCGCTCCAGGAAATGCCAGAGAGGTATTGGAGCCGCGAGGAGAGGAGGAGAAACTCTCATCTGATTTTATGGGGGGGAATTTGCTGCTAGGTGTGTGTTAACTTACCACATGGTGATCCATCAATCACTAATGAAGATGCCGCGATGCTACTGTTCTCTCCTGAAAGAAACACACTCCTCTGGGTATGAATGATAAACACTCATGAATGCCCGTGAACTGGCAACTAAACTCTTTTCAAATACATTTAACATACAATATTCTTAATAAATGGCAATATTTAACTGCATATGAAACATTTACAGAAAATGTTTGAAAACAGACATTTATTATTTAGCATAAAACACATCATTAGAATTGAGGAATATTTTGATAAAATAGTGAAAATGGTGAAAAATCCTGTTTCCTTCTGACACACTGTTGACAGTTACTGACAGTTACTTGTTATTTTCGACTCCCAGCAACCCGTTTCTGACGCTCTCCGCTGTAGGCCTATCAGCTTCACAAAACTGACATGCATGTTTTTGAGAAGAAACGTAGCCTACAATATGCCTCTAAAACTACTGGAAACATGAATAATTCAAAATGTTTTTTTTTTTTTCATGAATCTAAAAGCAAAATTTGAACAAGCTGGAACATTTGCAGGACACTGTTAGAGCGGCGAATTTCATGTTTTTATTTGTTGTGAAAGGCAGTGTGCTGCTGTAACCAGTGCCCCCTGCTTGTGTCATTTTGCATGTGGGAACACATTCATGCAGACATATATTCACCACCACCACCAGCAACAACACCACACACACACACTTGCACAAATACGTTTGCACTTCAACCCTCACAAGCCCAAACAGACAGGTATTAGCTTTAATCATAACAATAATACATCTTTTTGTTCATATATAGATCACGTCAGTTCAAGCCCAAGAAAGGTGAATATATAGAATACTGAAACAGGTTTATTCAAATAGATAGGTACCAGGTGTGCACCACAAAACTGTGCCTCATTACTTGCGATAGTCTTTTGAAGGCTTTAAGGATGCATTGAACAAGGAGGGGAAAAAAAGTCTCCAAATGAGTTCGGGATCATTCCTAGAGCTAAGGGATCAATAACCGCCAAGCTAAGCTCTCACTCATCCATCTGATTCATATCTTTGCTTCTCTCTCGCTCTCAGCTACAAGAGGAGCCACTACACCAAAGACTCGGTCTTACAATATGTACCAGCTGCAAGGTGTGTCCTCAAATAAATAAAACGTTAATGTGACAATTGTAGTTTCGTCAGGATGGATTGAGATATTGTTTGGCATGGCGTGCAATATTAGATTGGATTATCAGCAGCAGTGATAGAAAATGACTAAGATATTTCATGACTTAGATAATGGTGACTGGCAAATCATAAAGGGAGATAGAATGTGCTCGGTTTCATTGGCCGAAGCTGTAAACTTAATTAAAATAATAATTGCTGAGTGTAGGGCTACATAATAAATGATAGTCAACGAGCCAATAACTTCTGCAGAGCTTGGTCTTTGAGAATGAAAAAGAAGAAGCACTGCTGCATCACAACAACAACAATATGTATGAAAAGATCAGATGATGTCTGTGTCCTTTGAACCTGGCTAAAACTGTGACATTTGGGACTAGACTAGATCAGTGGTTCCCAAAGTGGAGTCTGGGGAGCACCTCGGGCCCTTGAGAGGGTTGCTCGGGGGTTCCCCTCCATATGCTTCAGCTGCAAGCAGAATAACAGGGCACTGGTGGTCCAGGGTTCTCCAGCCAGCAAGAGAAAGACTGGCTTTAGTTGGATGAGGATGTGGATGGCAAACAGCAACACAGACGGAAGCACAGTGAGATCCTCTTGTGTAATGAACCTTAGGCCAAGACCTGCTTATGAAGAGTATTAGAGTATTCGAGTTGTAGAGTATTTCAAATTACCAAAAAGAATAAAAAACAATCATTAACTACACTACAATCCTAAAATATCACCAAGTACTAACAAATACCAAGATGAATAGTGTCACAATTAGTAAGTTTAATAAATTAAAGTGGTGGGATGGTGCATTCAGAAAGCACATTGCTTTATCTCATTGCAACTGTGACAAAACCCACCACTGTTCTATTGATTTTTTAAAAGTAAATGTTGATTTGTTGATGGGAATAACTGTGAAATGTCATTTGCATATTTTAACACTGGAGAGAAAAAGAAGAGGATTTAAAATACACGAACTGTGAGGCAAGTCATTTTGTCTTCCACTGTATTATTATCTGATCACTTTGGCCCACCATTTTCCCTAATGAGTGCTACAGGTTCTGACTTCAGAAAAGTGACAAAAATAGCTTTAAGTCAAGACGCTATTGTTGTAAACCAGAAATGTCACAGTGAGGAGCCACATTTAGCTGTTCATGTGATATAAAGCTCAGTCACAGTGATCAGCTGTAACATGTTATTTGATCTTGTTCTTCTTTTGTGATTGTATTGTTTGACAGGTGTTCAATCATAAGTAATTAATCTGTTGTACTTTTGAAAAGAACATACTTTTGTATCATGCTGCTCCTTAAGTACAAAGTGTTATGCTAATTTCCAACTGATTGATTTTTCGTGAACATGAGTTCAAAATTGTTTTGCTATTTGTTCCTCATCTAACTGGACTCTCTGTTAAAATGTTTCAGTCTATATTGATATTCCAAACTGGTTAGAACAAACAAGAAAGAGAAATAGTTTATAATGTTCATTTCTGGTTGAAAAATAGCTTGTTCAGGACTACAGCGACCAAAATGTTTGGCATGGCAACTTGTACAGTAACTTTAGTAATGATTCATCCTCTTTGGAATGTGACACAACTTGCTGCTCTGCCTGTAGAATTACTTACTTTTGAGCTATTCATTTCAACCCTGTGGGTTTGCACATTTCTGGGCAAAATGTTAACAACTGTAGCAACATTTGTTAAATACATCAAACTCCACTCATGTAGAGTGAAGACTGCCACGACTAAGGTGCCATGGTAACTTGGCAGTGCCCCCCTTGGAGAGCTCACACAGCCAGAGGGGCAGCCAGAACAGCAGGAGAGAGTCAGAGATGGAGTAGAAGGCAAAAGAAAGAAAGAAAAATGTCCATTGGGGTTGCTGTGCAGGATGAAAACATCTGAGAACATTTACATTTAAAACAAAACTTCAGTAACTGTCAACAACCTTTCTTCGCCATATTTTGCTAAGGTGATCCCAATGTTGACCAGCTCCACATTTTCTTAAATTCAGTTTATTCTTTAAAACATTTTGGCCTATTTCAGCTGTTCTATTTCTTACATAAGCAACTGAACGTGCTCCTATGAACTTTCAAATGAGACAGTTTAGCAAGATGTCTCAAAACGTTTGGTCAGATAAAGCCTGACCAAAGCCAAATAGCTCACAAAATGGTGCTGCATGGCAAGTAAAATAGAAGATGGGCATGTTGCCTTTGATGTCAGTAATGAGTAAACTGACCATTTGCATGATGCAAATTATTCATGAACATATTTTTCAGTTATTTCTATATTCTCCCATAGAGTGTAGTGATTAATTTTAAAGCTGCAGCCTTGGATTCTGCAGGAGCCCTGACATACCAGTGGCACATTTTACTCCTGCTGAAGCTGGAAATGATGGGAAAATACCATACTACCTTGCAGTACTTAAAATGAACACTTTTATTATTTGGACAGGTTCCTATTGAACTCTAAAGTACAGAGAAATAATGCAAAAGTTCTTCAAAAAAACTTTTAATCCTTGTTGCAGGCACACAGTTATTTGAAGCTAGATCGACAACTCATACCCTTGTTTACTTGTCTGTCTGAGTAATTGAGTATAAAGCAGAGTCCCAACTGAATTCTCATGCAGATACACTGACATGCAAAATGTCTAGAAAGAGAACCGGCTCATAATAGACTATAAATATGTTTATAAGTGTTTATGCCATAAACTGTTGCCATTGCACATTGAGAATGAAAACAGAACAGAACAGAAGTAATCTTAACCTATTGAGACCCAGGAGTGGTGGATTTTTCATTCATAGCTACAACATATTAGAGATAAATCAGTCTGCACATTTTTCTAACAGTGATTGTGTCCCTATTCAGAAGATGAATCGAAAAGAGATGCCAGCATTCAATGGGTAATTTTCTGTCTTGCATAACAGTACAGATTCAAGTGAACAAAAATAACAATAAGTTAATAGAATTTTGACTTACTCCACAGTTAATATCCAAAAGTTGATTTAAAGTTACCATGGTAATCCAAACACCAAAAAAGTGCACAAGCCTATAATTTGTTTCCATAGTGAGAGAAGTGAATGTCTGAATATACGATTACCATGAAAACAAGTAGACTATAAATTGTTCAAAATGCATTAATATTAAATGAGTCAATGTAATTGTATGAGATACAATAAAACAATATAATGAGTACCTCCAATAAATTATTAATATAACAGAAAGAATAGACGGACTAAACTCCTAGATGTTTCCCTCTGTCTCCCTCAGGAAACTGACTACATTCATAGCCTTTTGTTCTTCAGCCTCAAAGGGCTCCACCTGGAGTCTTAAAGAATACAAAGAAGTACTGAAGCACACTTTTATAGCTAGATAATGTAAATAAAACCTCGTACAATATGCCTAATGCAAAAGTGCATACCACTTGACTGGACTGTGGCCAGACTATGTTTATATCGTGAAATCAAATTCAATTAAATTTAGTCATAGTCTGATTTCACTGGGATGATCATGATACTATAGTTAACTGTGAACAAGATGTTGCTTACAATCACATGGATAACTATGACTTGTCTGTGAATGATATCATCAGTCACACCTTTATTCATCTCTGGAAATAAGGAAACAGATTATGTATTATTAAACACTAATATGTCACATGTTCTAGAACTGTGTATGAGTCTATCATTCATGAATTAAGATTATGGTTGGTTAGTGGAAGCATACAAAATCCACATTTCTTTTTTATTATGAAGGCATGTGTTAAATCATTTTGACCTCTATCCTATGACATCACCTGTTGTGAAAACAGAGTTGTTCCATTAACCATGCATTGGGAGCATTTTTGTGAGCAATGAAAATGAAAAAGCAAGTCATGCGAACATCATTTTTCTCCTCAAGCACTTTAATCGATAGGCAGTGGCCATACAACAAAAACATGTATTTAACAACGAACAGCGTCAGAATAAGGGAATCCAGAACAGTTCTATGACAGCTGATTGTCAATGCGCGTGACTGGCGCGGTGTCTCGCGCGTCGCATCAAGGCTTGTATCAAAGATTCTAAACAGTACTGTAATCCCTGACTTTGATCACGTGAGCTCTAACTTGGCCAAATGGGAAGGCGAGTCTCAGTAGTAGGCTACACTGCCGACCGCCATTACAATGCGTGGTGGGTTGGCAGATAGTGCGCGAAATTGCTACAGCGGCTGTTCGCTTAAGCAGCAAGTACACATATAGACAGTGAGAATGCCACGCTGAGGCTACATACACACATACGACCATTGACGAATGTCACAGGCTCTGACAGATAAACAATACCTGGAAAGGGACTCGCTGCTGCTGAACTACCACTTGTGAAATCATGTACATGTTCGAGGTTTTACATGGATAATCACATCATCAGCCTTGCTCAAAAAAGAGGGTACGTTTTTAAATGTCACGGTGTTTTTCTTTTTTTTTTTTTTTTTTTAAAGACAAATAGTGACGCTCTGCGATCCAGCGTGCATCGTATATTTTAGTAATCAGCGTCAGACAAGGATTACCATTAATGGTCGAATTATACTGGCGTTTCATCGCATTTTCTGGAGAGCAAATCAGTTATTTTTGTTGTCCGATAAGCACTATTCGGGCAGTAATTGACGTGAGAGGACGTTTCGTAATGATATAAAACAGAAAGGAAGGAAGGGGTTTTTCAAACCTCGGTCTACAGAAGCCTGCTGCCGTTTTCCTGGTGGTGGAGTAAGAATAGTTTCTTGTCTGAAGAAACAAGAAATCGTTTGACTCATGATTTGGGTGCTCGGAGCCCCGTCGACTTTATCTGCCCTGCCAAAGAGCAAGGATTTCTTTTTCAGGGACCCTTGTCTGCGGCCCGTTTAATTCAAAAGCAACAAGGATTAAACATTCCAGTTTGCAGTGCCTGTTATGTGAGGCAGACTAGGCTACATTGTGAGAGGAACGGTTGTGGTAAGAAAGAAGGCTATAAATAGCTCATGCAATTCTCGAAAACTATCACAAGTGGTGCATCAGCTTGTGGAGCAGACGGAATCAGATATCTTGAATGCAATTTCTCATTTGAAAGTTTATTTTTTATTCATCGTTGGAGCCCAATGGACGCGTAACTACAATATTTTAGAACTTCTCAGACTAATTGCACATTTTGGTGTATTCCTCGGCACGAAAGAGAAGAATGTCGATTCCCCATGGATTACTCTTATTTAATCATTAAAGTATCAACGGAAAGACTGATATGGAAACGGGCTGATATTCCCCTCTGCGTGGATTGAAATGGATACATTTCGGTGTTCTCCGCCTTTGACAATGATCAGATTTGGAATCGCCTGACCTGGATTGTAACAATGTTCTGATCCCCGTACACGCTTGGATTTACAACATTACATTAGTGAGATCAAGAGCCGCTGACGGTTTATGGATGCATTCTGCACTTATTTTTGAATACGCCCATTCCTCTCCCCGAACATCCCATTTCTATTATCTGGACCTCTTGTGAGGTTAACGCTGTATCGCCAGCTTGTTTTGGCTGTGGCGTGGCAGACTTGTAAGGAAACCGATTTGCCAGCCCTGCTCGGTGTTGATACCGATGTAGGATTTCGACATGCCCAGCACTGACGACCCTAACGGCGGACGATTATGACTACAGCAGCGAATTGGGTGGCTAACGGGGCAAGCCTTGAAGACTGCCACTCCAACCTCTTCTCTCTGGTACAGTATACAAAATAATCCATGCTCGTAATAGACACGCGAGCCAGTTGTGATCGACAAGTCATAAGACCGTGGGAGGCACGCTTAAATGTGTGCCCGCTGTACAAAGGTGAACCAATTGCCTGTGCCGTTATTAGGCAATCATTAACACAAGCCAGTGGTCCGGGAAACGCACCATATTTTACCACTAAACCTGTTATAATAACACATCACACCCCAGAGGCTTAATTAAACACGGCTTTAAAATACTAAGCTGCACACTATATTCTCTGTTTGTAGTCTATAATAGACAGCTAAAGGCATATAAATATTACTTCAAACGCTTCCAAAACATCACATCGACCAAATATTTTGGCATGCATTTGCATTGTTGGCAATGCTCTGCTATGATAAACAATAGAGGAAACACTGTTTTTTTTCTCATCAAGACTACAGTTTGCTGTGGCAATTATCCTCCTCCCCCTTCAAATAATATTTCACCAGTCTGGAACTCTATTGCATTGCCAAGCAACTAACTTGGAAAGAAGGCTTGCTGCCTCTGTCAAATATTTCTCCTCTCAGAGAGAGAGAGAGAGAGAAAAAAAAGAGATTCATTTTCTGTTCCTCAGAAAAATATTTTTTTGATTATATCAAGCGACTTGTATGGCTCATACTTAAGAGCAGCAGGTTATAATCTGAAAGGTTAGACAGCAATAAAAGCTTGTTAATGGGATCTGAGAGACATCCAAAAGCAATTTACTCAACACCTTGGCAGATAAAAGTAGATAAAATGATAAAGTCTTGCTGGGGAAGGAAAGATGAGAGTATTCTGACAGACAGTGGCATGTATCAAGCACACAGTGGAAAGTGCTACTTTCAGACTTGGTGTTGGAGATTTATCTGGAAAGGTGCTCAGATTCCTGAGCAAACTTTACAGCCGCTATCATTTTGCAAAATTCACTGCTTTGGGGCAGAAGAGTTTGAGCAGCGTGCTTCCACTGAGGGTAACCTTGCAGTGAGCGAGTTAACTGCCCTACTACAACAGGCAGCCAAGGGGAAAGGCATGTGGTGGATTGAGCCCAGGCATAGGCTGAGAACCACAACAACATAGCGGTCCTGAGGGCTTTTTAGGTGATCATGCAGGTTGTCTGCCGGCAAGCTGTTACACTACACAATTTATACAAATGCTAAATCAGTTCACCTCTGTAGGACTTGATGTTTTTTTTGTGTGTGTGTGGATAAAGGTCAGGTGAGCCATTTATTTGAGCTGGTACAAGAGGGGAAACAAACTTAATTTTATAACATAGTTGAAAAAAATTAAGAAATACAGGCACCATTGAATCATTTCTGTGACAGGAAAGGATAAGCTAGCATAAAATGGGTTTTAAACCCATGCAAGTACACTTTTGACGGTTGAACCACCACAAAACACTTCCAAAACATCTTGATTGAATTTATGCAGACTTATGGTGTAATAAATGCAGCAGCCCTCCCAAGTCACACACTCTCACATTCTCTCAGTCTGAGAAACACAGGAAAAAAAAAACAAAAAAACAGCGATTACGTCTTTGTCAACTCTCTCTCAGCTGAGAGCGTTCCCTCCTGCATGAGCTTCCATTCACCCTCCGTCGCGTTGGCCATCGCGCTCGCCCTGTGAACATCCCTTTAAAACTTAGGGAGAGAAAGAACATCCGTCAGCCTGCTCGTTGGGAATATTTATGACTTGCTAGTGCCACAGTGGTTACTCACTCGCAGGGCTGTTGGGGAAGTCAAAGGCAGAGCGAAACACTAATGACAAACTAGTGTGCTCTGGTTAGAGAGAGAGACAGACAGACAGGCACATTGCATCTTGGTATTAAAGATGAGACAGATATGAGACATAAGCTTAAGGAGGTGGAGACTGATGCAGTATGATCACCACACTGTTACATTAGATGTTTACGAATTAAGTAAGCCTTGCATTATAAATCCAACAAAAGACCTGTAAATGTAATCAATCACAGTAATTGTATAAATATTATCTCATGTTTATAAATTAAGTTATAAATCCAAAAATGACACTTTTCTTTCACTTGGGAATAGAGTTGCTGAGATGATATATTTGTGTTTTTACCTTTTCTTTGGTGGACGTATTCAGTGTTTTGTTACGTAAGGCGCAGACCGCCTGACAGCCTGTTTAGCAGCATTCCAACATGCACTAACCTTGTCCCTCAGTCTGATTTACTGACTGTTATTACAACCTGCATCAATAAAAATACCCTAAAAGTGCTCGTGTTGCGGGACTTTACTGGGCACGTATTACTTTCATGCACCTCTTTGTGAGGCGGGTGTCAGATGCAGGAGATCACTGTGATCAAAACGAGTCACCTCACAGCTGTCTTGTTTGCTGGTAATCATCCAGCAAACAAAAAGCAAACAAGATCCCAGGAAATGGGAGGAAAGATCTGAGCCGGCGAACAGAGTTGAAGTTGTGATGAAGGTGAA
>OMLF01007526.1:1097-11849 GCA_900302615.1 Holocentrus rufus | reverse complement strand
CCTCCTGAAGTTTTGAGCTAGCCTAGCGGCTCCGATCTTAACCGTCATTGCCGCTGGTTGTACTACGACTGAAGGCTTGTTGATAAGATAGATACAACAACTAAAAGTCAAGGTTATGGAAAGTTAGCGTTCATGTCCTCTCTACATTCCCACATACACTTCCCGAGCAGAAGTCCACAGGTGCCGGCTCCGCGACAGCTTCACTCAGAGCAGCTGTCAATCACAGATGTTACATCCCCTTTTTAAAGCATCAAATAACTAATGAAAACCAAACTGATCAGAAAAATGAACACTTGAACATGCATCAGCGTGATAAGAACTACCTGAAATGACAGCAACCATCTTTGGGAAAAATTTATTTGACGTGTAGTTTGATTTTTTAGTTTGGCCCATGTCCCATCCGCTAACACGGAGGGGGCTGGGCTTATGACCTATACTGCAGCCAGCCACCAGGGGGCGATCGAGACGTTTGGCTTCACTGTTGGGGAGCTGTCACGTCGTCCATCTTTATATACAGTCTATGGGAGCAGCTCTAGACTGCAGTACTCCCCAGACACACTAGATGGGGCTAAAAAAATCCCAAATCTCGCCAAATCTTGTATCTATCACCTTTAAAACTTGCTCTAATCTGTCACAGTGACTATCTGGCCTGAATTAATGTTGGTCAAGGTTCTTTTACCTTTGTACAAATTGATTTGTAAGTCTGCCTTTTGTGCATCCATATGCAGGTGGGAATCTCCGGCATCCAGGACTTCTGAACTGGAAAAACTAATTTCCTATAGTGAGTAAGATATTTAGAAAGAAAGAAGCAGCTGAATCCACACCATCCTTTTCACAACATTCATGTTTGGTTTTCATTTGTCTGCTGGGTTTCACTTTCTAAAAACATAGCATGACAATACAATCCTATTTCACAGCCAACTTAAGCCATCATAGAACTCTTGTTCTGATCGAGGTCTCCTCTTGAACTATTGTTAAAGTGAAATCTCTTTTCCTCCTTGCATGCCGAAAGCCACCCTACGTTTTAAGGTTTTATGGTTACTTCTTTCAGTTGGTATCTGTATGTGCTTACAAAATCACTACTTTCCATTTTATTCCTATGGATGACCAGGTCTGTTATCCAAACAAATCTTTCTCCCTAAGTCTTGTACAATTAATGATTCTAGCTATAGGTCTTTGTCAACAGATGATTAGTAGCCGATAATGTTATTTGTGATGTTGACAAAATCAGTGTTTCTGACTGAATGGCTTCAAATGATGCCTCCCCCTGTTGATCAGACCACTGATCCCCTGGAGGCAAGGAGGCAGATCCACTCATGCCTGGCCATGGAGCTCTGGGCAGGACATTGCTGCTCTGGACTCCACTGGAGTCTAGGTATCCTGCAGAGAAGAATTAAGAAAAACACCACATATTGAGGATCCGGCGTGCTCTACGTGTGTTTTGATTTTAAAAGAACCGGGTTGACCCCGAGGAAATGATAGCATGGTGGGCTGCACCCTGCACCCTTTGTGCTGTGACTGGTGTAGCGTGGTACCATACGAGCATCAGGCCTCAAGTCTGGATCTGTGACTAATCCTGTTTGAGGGGCCCCACCAACGGGCCAGTTAAGGAGTCCTGTGGCTGGCCAAGAGGCGTGGTTAAACAAGACGAAAGTCCAGCTCGAGAATGTGGGAGTGTGCATGTGACACCATCTTTGACATGTCACTGTCAATGGGGGAGATTAGTGCAAAGTATAGCATGATGTCTAGCAAAGATATCTAGAGTGAACAAGTGCTTTACACCAATACTCCAGAGCTGCCAACTTTTAAAAAAACCTTGGAGTGCAATTCAGCGGGACCAACCACAATTTTGTTGTTTAGGTCTACACACAAAAAGTCTGTTCGTCAACTTATTTGGTAGATGCGATTCTGATCTCCTGCATCCAAACGATTTTGAGGCTGCCTGCTAGAGATGGATAGGGCTTAATACCTTACATACAAATATCATACAGAGAGAGAGATAATGGTGGAATAGTGGGGGTCTAAAAATGGTGGAATAGTGGGGGAAAATTTTGGATGTGGTAGATTTAATTTCCTGCATTCTGGTAGGTTTAGAGGTAGCATTCTGGAGATGGGGAATACCTACATTAATTCAAAGCCATCCTGACTTAGGGCCTTCACAAGTGAACCTGCATTCAGCCCAGAGTGATTGGACTAGTTCAAACTAGAAACTAGGACTTGCCTTTGTTATTACTCTATAGACACAAGACCAATTTTGGATTTAAAGCAAAATTCATGGTTGAAAATAGAGCCCTGCTCGGGCCTCAAATATTGGCCCTAGACCGGCCCGGGCCCTAAACGTTGAAACCCGAGCCCGACAGCTTATCATAATTATCGGCCCAAGCCCAAATTGAGCCTTTTTTTTTTTTCGTTTGTTTTTTTTTTTTCCCCATGACTTAGCCTAGCGTATAGGAATGTCTAAGCCATAAAATCAATTGCTTACTTTTGCTTTATTCTCCTAAGTATTAAATTATGAACATATATTTTAATTGGCCTATTCAAATGAAGTTTAATAGCGGCTAGCTTATGAATGTGTTCAGGCTTTTAATATAACTTTGGATTGTAGCCTGTTACTATTCTGGAGACTTTCTGCACCGGTGTAGTTGATGGTTGAAACAGCTTTTCAAACTTATTTTAACACTTTTAATGACATAAGTGTTTATTTCTTTCATTTTGTAACTTTATTAAGTTAATTTAGGATGATGTCTGAAGCATTTTCGACTTCATTAAATTAATGATTTTATTTTTTTAAGTGGCCACAGCTTTTCACGCAAAATTACTTCGCATGACATGATGCATGTGCGTGAAAAAGGCAGACGGAATATGATTACAGCCGACGTTAAAAACGTTATTCTATCTTAAATTTTCAGTAGTTTCTTTAATTGATACATAGATTATAATATATAATTAATATATTATAATATTTTTATATTTTATATTTTTATACTACAATATATTTTTAGACGATGCAAGTCTAAGTGTGCCTACACCTAGGCTATTATGCTTTCATTAGGCCTGGATTGCAACCTACAAATAACACACAAATAGGCCTACTCTACATAAATGAGAAACCACATTTATTATAACAAATCCTGTTGCTTTAAAGCTAAAGACTACTACTACTTCATCTTCTTACCGGCATCAATCATCATTGCAGGTAGTAGCAAGGTGGCACCACCTATACCGTACTGGAGTGGAATGACTGTTTTTTTTCTAGTGAGAAATTGGGGGTATGGTGTGAGACCGTGTGAAATCAACCAATTGTGTGACTCTCATGGTGAATGCGTGAGAGTTGGCAGCTCTGAATACTCCCTTATCTACTTAAAAGAATACTCCAACATTTTGGGCAAAATACCATTTTCACCTCTGTACATCCACTGATTCAGTTCCTATGGGTACCATTTTATGTTAGCTTAGCATAAAGACTTGATGTCTACAGTCATTAGCCTAGCTCTAGCTGAACATGTGTTCAGTGGCTATAGTTCCTACAGTCTATAGTTCCTACCATCTAACTTCTCCTAAAATGACTCTTTTTTTCCACTTTGATGGAGCTAGGCTAATGACTTCTGTAGACTTCAAGTCTTTATTCTAAGCTAACATGGAATGCTACCCATAGGAACCAGGGTAGCAGTGGACATACAGAGGTGAAAATGGCTTCGAACATGTTGTCTCAGTCTGGGTAAGTCAAATATTTGGGGTATTTTGCCCAAAACGTTGGAATATTCCTTTAAGAATATGCTTTCAGTAATAGCAACAGATGAACAAATGATCAACACCTTTTATTTTGAGGAATGTTCTACTATTCTGTACGTAACTAGCTAGCTGGCTATTTAGTCAGACGTTGTTAGTGGTGGAAATGTTGGCAACAGGTGTGTGTAACTTGTGTAACTTTGCAACTCCAACCCCAAGTAGCAACAGTTTTTGGGGCATCCCAGTTCCATATTACTGACGCTGTAAACGCTGATTTAGTGTGACCCGTGTGACCAGCATAAAAATGTCCGGTTGTTGCGTGTTTGGCTGAATCACTGCTCTACAACAGCGGACTGAAGTTTTACCAAATTCCAACGGGATCGTGGCCGTTTCAGAGCAAACTGAGGCGTCTATGGTTGCAAGCCATCAAATGTATTTACGAAAATTGGACTGAGGACACAATCAAAAATGCTTGCATGATATATCAATATCAGCAACTGAAATTCTGAACCAACAAGACACTACATTGACATGATCGAGTTATAGGGAAAAACACATTTGGATTTGATGAGGGAAGTAATAACTTCAAGGGGAGAAAATTACAGTAAAATAAAAGTAGATTCCATGTTTGCACAACAAATATATCATTTAACTCTGAGCAAGCTAGAAAAGCAACAGGACAAAATAATACTCACCCTGCCATGCAGGTACAATTCGCTGTGAGGCCGTAGTTCTCTGGTTTGTTTACTTACTAATGTCTTCCACCCACTCAGTAATACCACATGGATCTGGAAGTCAGTTGCTGTTCGTCAAAGTTAATTTGCTCAGGTAGTTTTTGCGATCTTTTGTGGTTAATCTCCTTATGTAGCTTCACAAACTATTACACTGCGCCGTACTTCTGTTCCCAAAATGTGTGCGCATCCTTACCTTTGTCATCACTGTTTATAAACAGTAAATAGGTCTATACAACATGGAGTGATAAAGTGTGACCTTGGTGTCATACAAAAACTGTATTTTTTACTCACTGAGGCTATCCACAGCCCCAAGACATAGCAAGATTACAATTTTGTCATTGCTATGTGAACTTTAAACAGTCAGAGCAGGCTTGTCGCCCAGCCATAGAGATTGTCCCACCCTTTACCATGCCCCCTTAAGGCTGATTGGCCTGAAGTTATTTACTTCTTTGGTGGCCCATGACCAACCTTCCCACCAAGTTCTGTGCAGTACTTCTTTGAGTTCCATATTCCCAGATTATCAGCTGTACTGATATAGAGTATGACAGCTGTCTCTGTCATAGCTGCTGTTCATGTATGCTTGCAAAAACAGAAACTTCTTGAAAGATCTCAGCTATCTCACTTGGAGGCTTAGTATCGCAGGGGTGTTCCTAAACACAGTCAGGATTCAATCAAGGTCTCATTAAGAGTTAGGATATTGGTTATTAACAGAAGCTTTAAACAAACTTCAGAATAACTAACCTTAGGGAAAGTTAGAAGCTTACTTTTTAATAAGATGGCAAAGGTGGAAAGCAGCAAGAATTGAAGGTTTACTTTGAATGTGAAAATGGGATTCATATATCTCACTTTTCAGATAAAATATAATTCACATTTAGGACTTCATTAGGTAATGTAGCCTGTTTATACTTCTGACTTCCCTCCAATCGATATACCTTAACAGTTTAACATCATGTCAGCTCAAAAGTTAAACTCCAGAATGAGACTAAAACACACATCAGCAATGTTAATTAAGTGCTTTTACCTCAGAGACTCAGATTAACTTCATAAAAAACATGTCACAACTGTATGATTTTTTTTTTTAAGAAATGAACGCATGAGAAGAGGGCCTTGTGTTTCTGTGTCGAGCTTTTATCTCCACTCACTGAAACAAGCAGTGCTTTTCCATGTGATTGCGACTATTAGCTGTGTATTGCATGGGAAAATGGGATTCTTTGAATCTTCAAATAGGCAATTAATACTTTTAATGGCTAATTGAACTAATGTACTTTCAAGAGTTTGTCTGAATAAAAAAAGGGTTGTACGATGAAATGCTAAAATATGTATAAATGCCTTGGAAAAATGAGACTTAAGAAAATAGCACTGATTGAATTGATCCCTATAAATTTGAATAATGCTGTGTATTTAAACAAACTGGATTGTTTAAACCAGACTCACATCATAGATAGCTGACTCTGAGACTACCGACTTGCTGTCGCCTAAAGGCCAACAGGTCAAACTGCAGTTGGCAATAGTGGCCCAACGGTCATTCAGCAATTTGCCTCACGGTGCACCATGTTGTGATGTGGCTAGAGAACTACTACAGATTTAAATGAAAATTGTTCACTGTGTGTAGGCTCCAGTGACTCAGAGCCTCCCACACTTTGAGCTCATCATACTTTGTCAGTTTGGTTCGGTCAAGAGGTAAAATGAAAATGAAATGGGAAAGCAGCTTTAACCTAAAATAACACTTTGTGATCCTCTAAGGGGAATCCAACATAAATGATGGTAGAGCTCCAACAGAAACAGAAGCGATAATATATCATCATGAAGAATACTGGAAGAGAATTACTTATTCATTGACCTTTTTCTTTTTTTTTTGCTTTGAGACTGGAACGTTTTAGCCAATTGTAGATAAAATGTGTCATGACACTGCTTGCTCAGTTGCAACACGATCTTCCATCATTTAGCAGTTTAAACAACTGGAAAAATATCTTAACTGTGTCTTTAAACTCAGATTTACTTGACCCAGAACAGAATACAGACCTGATATTGGGTCTGAAAGTAAGATTTCGACCCGACCAGATAATTGTTAAGTCATTAGTACTGGCAACCAGATAGATTATGGTAATTTTGCACATTGATTGTTTTGTAGCTTTCAGTATGGCCTATTGAGAACTTATATTAGACAGAATTATGTATTTTAAAACAATTATTTTATTAACCCATGTACACTTTTGAAAATCTTTTTCAGTAAGAGGAGCAATACTAATATATTCACATGGGAACACTGTCCAGATCAGCCCAACAACAGGCCTACACCAAACATGCCCTGAGATTCCTTGTTAATGCAAATTTGGCATGGGAGAGAGTAGGTGCAACACATACAAAGGTCTTCTAAATCTTATATACTTTGTTAAGAATTGGGGGAATATTCTAATCCCATCTACCTAATTGTTCTTTCATGCAGAAGAGGTCACCCAAACAAGCATGTTCCACAATGTTTTACTGTCCACACACACACTGCAGCGAAGAAACAGCAGTATTCTCATATGTAATTTAAAGGAGCATATCCAAATACTTGTTTCATTGCAGATAAATAATTTATTTCAAAAATAGCTTAACTTTTCTGTACTTTCAATATTTACAGAGCCTGCAAAAACAATCCTGAACTCAATGATCTGTCATTAACAGCTTCACCAGAGCCAGTGCACATTCAACAAGGATGCTAGTCTTTTGCTGCCCTCTACTGTAAAACCACAGGAACTGGCAGGGCTGTTTGAGTCAATACTTTTCTGACCAATCTGCTTCCACTGTGAGCGACAAACAGAAAATATGATTCTCATTGTCTATGGCAATCTAAAATCAAATCAAACATAATCCTCAAGATGATATCTGCAACTTTTTCATGGAGATCAACATAATTCTACCTGAAGACACACAACAGTATAGCAGCTTAGTGGTGATGTTGCTCAAAGCTGGATGCTGCTGCTGTTTTATCATTATTATTATTTTTTTAAAACATGTAGACAGGTGGGCATTGTTTTGTTTCTCACTTGCCAGTGAGTTTCAGGACGCTGCTGACCATGGCCCCGATGCCATCGAAGATCAGGTGCAGCTTAGTTTCACACATGAATGCTGGAGATGTCACAACCTTGTTCTTGGAGTCTACATGGACCTCGTGATGCAGAACAGTTAAGGGTCTTTTAGAGAAAAGTGTTAAAGCTTGCCTAATGTAGTATCAGTGCTGCTGCTCAAATGTAGCAAAAATACAGCATGACTCATCACTTCTGCGAAAACCCAGGAGTTGGTGTAAGGTTCATTTTTTCACTTTGACAGAGCTAGGCTAATGACTCCTGTAGACTTCAAGTCTTTATGGTAAGCTAAAATGAAATGCTACCATAGGAACTGAACCAGTGGACGTACAGAGATTGAAAATGGTATCAAACATCTTGTCTCAGTCTGGGTAAGTTGGAAAAAAGGATTTTGCCCAAAATGCAGGAGTATTCCTTTAAATGCAACTCAAAGTGCTGATACAATCAGCCAGACTGAAACACTGAGGTTAAGTTAAAGGATATTGTCACGTCCTTAACGCAGTGCTTGGCGCCCAGAGACTTGATGGCCTGAGCAGTTCCAGCGTAGGGCCACTTGCCTCCTTCTTCTTCCTCATGGCCAACTGTGACTTCCACCCCTGGAAGAAGTTTAGCTGCCAGGACAGGAGAGATGCAGCACAGCCTGACAAAAACAGAGTCAGCATCATAATCCATCTCATAGCTTGGCTCTTACCCAACTCAGTGGAAATACAAAGGTGAAAATGGCCCCGAACATCTTGTCTCAGTCTGAGTAAGTAGGAAAAAGGGTATTTTGCCCAAAACGTCGGAGTATTCCTTAAATACTATAAATCCTTCAGTGTCACTTACCCAATGGGTTTGCCTGCTTTGTGAAAGTCCTTGACAACACGCTCCACGTCTTTGTTCACTTTGCAGTCTGGCCCATCCACAGCAAATGTTGACCTATAAAGCGATCAAAATACATCCTGCATAACGTGGCACCCAGTTGGCTCCGCACAAGCAATCAGTACAAGAGAATGAAGCCGTGATACTCCAACATTTCCAGCACTCCTGCATTTCACATACTTGTGGGCTAAGCATGAGAGGCAACATCAAAAAAATATAAGCTGCTCCACCTACAGATTTTTGGCCGCTCCAAAGCCTCCTGGGAAGACGATGGCATCGTGGTTGCTGACACTGAGTTTAGCCAAATCTGTAATGTTGCCACGAGCGATGCGTGCCGACTCTGACAACACATTCCTGACAGAAAGATTAACAGTCGTTTACTTGATTCATTCATTTCACGGCACACTATGTCACAACCAATTACCTCCAACCGGAGGATGCAATTCTGCAGAAGTCAGTCAGCCCATAAAACTGATGAGAGGAAGAACTGAGAGTTTGAAATGAACAGAGCTTTAAGGTAAAAATATTTTTTTCTCATTTCTTTCTATTTTAATTGAGCAATTTTACTTTTTGACTTAAAGACCCATTCCTGGCATTGAATAAACCCTAAAAACCCATCTCTGTTCAATAAAATTACATATAAAGAAGTTTTTTCCATGAAAAAAAAATCCCTTCACGCCTTAAAATGGCTTAGATGTAACACCACACCTTTGCCTTCATTTAGTATGTGTATCTATGAATATGCAAATAGTCCCCGCCTCTATTCAAATCTCCACCAACCGCATCCCAGCTGACCTTCGACTCTGCCCACACAAACCTCTGCTTGTGTTCTGTTTTGCTACTGTGGGCTACGCTACACAATGGCAAGAGATAATATAGATTAATTCATCCATAAATGTTCAAACTGGAGATCAATTCTGAAGAAGAAGAGCAGATTGTACAGGGACACCGACAAGTGGACGTATCAGAATGGTCATTTTTTAATGTATTGATCTCTACAACGTTAGAAACATGACGGTAATAGATGACATGAACATTCAGCGTGATTACTTTATCAATCAGCTGTGTAATGTTTATGTTAACTAGATAAACCCTGGCCCTGGCCCCCCAATTCTTCAGTATAGTGGCAGATTATCTGATATGAACATTGTCTAACATTAACAGATAAAACATTTTAAGCGGACTGGGTCTGTGAAGTGAAGTAGAGAAGTAAAAGTATAAAAAACAGACACACTTAAGTATCTGTGACAAAACAATAGGCCTAAATTCATTTGTGTCAATACAATCTCTTTTTGTAGTAAGCTTTTCATCCAACTTCAGCAAAAGCATTTGAAGTAAAAGTAATCCCAGTTGACAGTAGTCACGCTGTAAGTTTAGGAGGAGCTGACAAGAGGCTCTGACCTGGACTCCTCGGCGGGCTGGCCCTTACTGTGGTCCACCACGTGCATCTGGGACACATTGGGAGCAAACATCTGTACTTCGGCTCCACCTCGGCTAAGGTGCACCAGGATCCTGGTGCAAACAAAACTACCTTTAGCCTACAGAATAAAATACAGCAATGCAGCACAGACCTATAATGTACAAGGTTACAATAATGTTCATGGAAGAAGACAAACACAAAGGGAAAACAACAAAGTAAGACAGCAGAACTCACGCTGAAGCTTCATGGATCTCTGTGCCGTCAAACACCCCACAACCTGACAGCACCTGTCACCATCAATGCAAAATAGTCAAAATATGGACAGCTGGCACTGTGAGAGGGGGCAAACCAAACTCCATTAAAGAAATTGCCAATTTGCTTTCCTACTGAGGAAAGCACAAAACCCCATTAAATCTGATCTAAAAGTGAAAGTAACAAAGACACTTTTAAGTTCAATCAACCAAGGAGTGCTTATTTCAATAAAATCTCAAGTTACAGAGGTGGTTCAAAGAAAGAATCAAATCTGAGCCTAAAAGGTTGTCCAGGAGGTTGTGTACTGTGTATTCAATACAGTATTTTATAATGGTGCCTGTGAAGTCTGAGCCTTGAGTATATCACTGGGTATTTTGGTACAAGATCATGTGACTGAGGGTTGTGTGTTTGTACTAGCCTGCAGACCAGCCTAATCTGAATTTACTCTTGTGTTTCTAATTTTTTGTCCTCCCTGTTTATTTACATGAGGGAGACAAAACATTAGGAACACCTCTCAATATAATGTAGTCTACTACAACACCACTGGAAACTACAACCTTAATAATAAACATATCATTTAATTCACATATTCTTGACAATGTTGAGAAAAAGCGAACTTATTTTATACTAAAGGCAGAAATTATGGCAGAGCTGTCACATTGGATCGTGTTAGACTGTACAGGTG
>OMLF01007523.1:1513-16507 GCA_900302615.1 Holocentrus rufus | reverse complement strand
CCTGTGAGGTTAGTCGCTCCTGAATTCCTCTTCGATTTCTGGGAGGTTCTTCTTTTCTCTCCTCAGGGTCTCGGTCAGCGGCCTGGAGCTGCTCGGGGACTCCAGGTTCTTGGGTTCGTTGGTGTGGTAGCTGCCCTTCTGCTGGTACACGTAGATGTAGATGCTGTACAAGCCTCCGAACAGCAGCAACACCGCCGCGACGACAATGACTGAGGAATGAAACGAGCTCATTTAGGGTTAACTGCACTTCTCAGAAATCATCAATCAAATAATGTCTCCAGCAGTATGACATCTTTCTCCTTGGATTTCCTGGCTTCAAAATACTGAAAGTCCATTTTGCAGCTGCAGTCCTATTCATAGGAAAAATCTTCTGGCGCTGTGTTTTCTTTTAAAAGTGCTCTTAAAACTTTAAAATGTGTTTTCTTGAGCGTTAGGTTATATTAGGTGCATATTTGTGTGTGTGTTTGTGGGAGGTGGGAGGCATGCTTTTAGGACAGGATGAAGTTTTACATTTATTTTATTTATGATGTTTGTGTGATACTGTTAATATTTAACTATAGTTTCAGTTTCTGTAGGTGGCGCTCTTTTCTTTGCCTGTTTGACCATGTTGCCTATTGTTGCCTATTATACCCATTCAGTTCCTCCTCTATTAAAAAAGCTGGAAACATAAAATGCATGACTTTCTGTCTGCCAAAGGGGCTTATAGTATCAGATACCAACAGCATGTAAACACAACAGCAAATGCTCTTATGAACCAGCTATAGGTTGAATCACTATTGTAATGCATCATCCAGCGATAAAAAGCTGCAAAACGCCTTTGAATTGTATGAAAATACCATAGAATAATATGTTAACTTAAGTGGTACTGTCACAGGGAGTGGGCGCGATGCAATATTTCCTTCAGTTAATCATTGTGGCAGAATTTGTTCACTGCCGGCAGAACTGCACCTTTTATATTATTTGAGACAAGAGGTGTAATTTCTCAGTCAGCACAATATTATCATGAGCAGTACATCAATCAGGGATGATGTCTGATGACCAGGGGAGGTCATTGTCTGGATGCCTGGATAGCCCACTAATCTCTAATGACATGCTGATGTTCTGCATTAGCATAATACCTCTGCATCTGAATGATCTATTAAGCTAAAGCATCCATCAGTGATGAATTGTAAGAGAGGGCCCATGCAGGCTAAATATAGCTGATCCGGTGAGGGACTCAGACAGGGATGGAGCAGAGAGTCTCTGAGCTGTTTCTTAATCCTGGGACTTCAGCCTCCCGTATTCAACAGGGGGGAAATGCTCTACTTTTATTCCTGCTTCTGTAATACTGTGCTGCAGACCGTCCCCCTTGTCTCTCCACTCCACATGTCGTCTTGTAATGAGGTACTGTGTTGCCATAGGGATTTAAATGGGTGAAGAACTCGAAAGAAATCCAGACGCAGGGAGTAAAATGAAAGGTGCGTCTTATATATCAGCTTCAGTGTCACACAACAGCATTTATCTGAATGCTTATTTGGGAAACCAATCTCTTCCAGAATTACCACCCTCTCTACACTGAATGTTATTTCCTCTCTGCATGGCCTCTTTTTATAATTCTTTCCCCTTAGCTCCTATATTCTGTTTCATTTCCTCGTATTTTGTTATTACATGATCATTCCACTGTGATTGCAATATTGTCAGGGGACTAAAACACTGACCTTCGCGCCCCTGATCTTTTGTTGTTTGTTATTTTGTTGAGACAGAAACTGCACTGATGCACTCAGTGTAAGCCTCTCTCAGTAAGAGCATCGGCTAATATCCTGAAATGTATGTAAATGTAAATGCATAGGCTAATAGATATGCAAAGGGCAGATCATTTCTGACATTAGCTCATATGTTTTTGACAAATAGATTTAACTAGATGCAAAGATGAATAATCTGTCTTCAACTAGATGAAATCAGAAATAACTTCCCATGTGCTAACAGTGCATTAAAAATGTGTGTTCATTTATTTCTGTGAGTGTGGAGCCTACTTGTTTCTGTCCAACATTTAATACTTCAGGGCTTTCAGTTAGAGGCTTGAATAAACACTCAAAAGCCTGCGCTGGAATCTGACAACCCTTCTCTAATTTGGGATTAGAGGATTTTAGGAAAATAGGAAAGAGAATTTCAAACTGCTGATTTGTGTCAGCAGGGAGGGAAAAAGCAAGTGAAAAGCGAGAGAAATGAAGGGCAAGAGGCAGAGATTTAAAAATGAATTGAATTAACTCCTAGGAGCCCAGGCCTACTTTTCCTTTCGAGGAAAATTGAGCAGACTAAACAAAAGGCCTCAGGGACCCTAAATGACAGTTTCCTTGAAAAATATATATTTTAATCTTAAAATTGTAATATTTATAATTGTTACATAGATTTTTTTTAGTAAAAAGACTATAAGAAAGAACTATAGCCAAGCATCTAAATTCCATTTAATGCTTCAACGGCAGACATCTCTTGGCCCAGTCACTACCTTTTAAACAAATGTTTATTTTAAGCTATAAGATGCATAATTTTCGTACTTTTTGTGAATATCCAATCAGTGTAGTCTGTGATATTGCGTGTGATGTACAGACAATTAAGCAATCTAGTGCCTGTTTGTACCAGTCATTTTGAAATTGCCGGAACACAGATTATTCTCCCAAAATTTCATAAATGTTCAATCAGTAACATTCAAGATATTATGTGTGATAAACAGAGCCATAGTCCTTCCCCTGATTTCATTGTATGGAACAATAAAACTCTTGCAATCTGCAGCCAAGTACAGGAACATGTTATAATACAGGCTATCATCTTTAATTGGATCATTCACTATCGGCTAAATTATGTACGAAGAAGCTCTTTTTGTTATTGAAAATTTTGAAATGATTGTGTGGTAACTAGTTTTAGCTAAACTGATTATTTGGCTGTTTTTGTTGCTGTTGTGTGGCGTTGGATGAAGTGAAGACCTTCATTATCATCATCGGAGGCTTCACAATCAAATTCCTCTGCCCTCTCATCAGACTCCTCATCAAACTCATCATCGCCCTTGTCATCAGAGCTTGCACACCCCGCACAGTCCCTCTCAACTCCACTGATTACATCCATTTCATCTTGGACTGTTGATTATTTTTTCTCCATGATCAGAAAAACAGAACATGAATTAATAAATACCCACACTGATGAAAATCCTCTGTAGTGTATATCTGCATAATATTTGTATGTGTAAAACAATAATAGTGGATGCATGCATGCTAAGAAATAATCAACAAAAACCTATTATTTATTTGCAGTAATAACATAAAACAAGTCATGTTTTTTTATCTAAAGAGACCCTAATCTACATAGCTGCTATAACATTTCTACTGTTGAATAAATGCCCAATGTTACACATATTTCAAATTTGTTTCTGATACTGAACCAATACTTAAACCATTTGACAGAAAACTGGCTATATTACTTCGAGAATGTTTAAGGAAGATAAATACATTTTTGGTATAACCTCATTACAGAAATATGTCTATGTTTGGAGCAAGATCTATGTGGCTGTGCCATCAATTTCCTGCCATCGTGTGAAGATAATTTCTTCCAGATTACACTGAAAATGTCAACCATATGGTGCTAAATACTGACAGGGCTGTTGTTTAAATATTATGAGAGAAAAAATGGCTTTTAGGAAGGAGTATGTGTGACATATATGTCACAACTAGATTTTTAAAACTGTTAAAAGTATTCATTACTAGCCACACTACAGATTCAACAATTCAGAGAGAAGATGGAAACCAGGCAGTATTAAAATGGAACAAACACTTACCAGTTATCCAAAACAGGCCAAGGTCATCGTGGATATAGAAATACTCTGGAAGCAGAGACGTACAGATATGAGTGGATGAACTTCTAATCATATTATCTGCATTTATTGGTGCATTATGGGCGACAGAAACTCACCTATACCAGTAAACCAAGGATCCACTTCCCACGGTACATATCCCAGGACAGGAGGGAAGGCACCACAATTGGACTCGGAGACGTAGCCTTGCGTGGTCACCGGAGGGTCTGTTTCATTTGGCCTGAAGTAAGCTTTCAGAGGGGCGTAGACGTTGTACCGCACTCCAGATATGCATCCAATAAAGCCGGGAGCATTGTGTCTCTGGATCTCATAGTCAATGTCACCAACCTCTGAGGCGGCAGACAGAAGTAATGAAAAATCAACAGAATGTAAACATTCAATACTGTCTGTAGAAAAGCGGCAGGATAAATATTTCACATATTATCATGAATAGCTGGTAAATCAAATATTTACCCATCACTCTGCCCAGGAACATGGATTTGGGAGAGTCAAACCTGGCATCCTCCACTAAGGTTATCTTTTCCACTATGGGCTCCATATAATCCACCTGTAGGCGAGGGGTAATGACATATACATTTCATCTTTAGAGCACTATCATAGGTCCACTGAGAGTAAATGAATAAACTTTAATAACACTGCAATACCTTGTTTTTATTATTTTATTTCATTTTACTTTTATCATTTATCAAGTACTTGTTTCAGTTACAAAGTGCTTAAATGATGAATAAAAATGTGAGCAATTAAGAAGAAAGTGAATGAAATGAATGAACGCTTAAAGGCAGATATGCAGATTAATTAAACCAAGAATTAAATCAGAATGGAAATTCAACAGAAATAAAGCCTACAAAATTGCCTTTTTATGAGTTCACTTTAAGAGAGGACACTGAGCTGTCCGAGCCTTATTTCTGGCTACTGCAGAGACTAGGACCCCTGATGGAGAAATGACCTTTTGTCTTCAATCTAGATGGTGGAAAAATCAAGAGGTACTGCCTGAGGATGTCAGACTGTACTTCAGCTACAGAGAGAGGTTAAAAATACAGAGATACAGCAAAGTAGGCAATAGGAACTATAATAACAATGGTAAATAGCCCAGGGTAGCTGAGATGGGAGGGATATGCTGTTTTTTCATAGTTTTGGGGGTACAGTAGTCAAAGAAAAAGAGTGTGCTGGACTCTCTGTATTAGTTGAATGCTGTTTTGACTGGAGGTTTAATCCTAATAACAATGTGCTTACAATAGTCAAGACATGACGCAATAAAGGTTTCAAATCAATTTCCAGGTCATTTAAAAATAACAAAAAAGCTCTTATTTTAGAAAGCCCAAGAGCCGGTGAGTTGAGGACAAAACGATTGCACAACTGTCTTATCATGCATCTCCAGGCTCAATGCTTTATTTGACTGTGAAAGTGGAATAAACTACAGATCTGAGTTTACATGGTGACAGTGTTGTGAGCAGGCACCTGTGTCTTGATGGTCCTGTTGTGTCTGGTTATGTTGACATAGTGGGGGTATCCATCTGCCAGGTTTCGGTGAGTCAGCTGGTATTTATGGGTTATCAGCCCGAGCTTATACCTAAGATCAAGGCTGCCTGTGAGGGACAGAAATCAAATGGAAAAGAAATCAACAGCATGTAATAATGAATCACTGCGTTTCATCAATTGGTTCTGCAGTTAGTGTGTGACTCAGCTCAATGAAAGTGACTCATCCGCTGCCCCGCAAATTTAATCCAAAAGTCCCCACATTCCTGTGCTTAGATGACGTGTTGTTGAGTTTTCCTACCGTCATTTTTGAGAATGACAGCCATGTAGTCCTGGACGAAGGAGCTGATGTAGAGCAACACGGCCGGGGTGTGAAGGGTGCTGAAACTGAACTCTATGTCGTCGGCTGTGTCGTTGTAACCGAGACTGAAGTTGTCATAGTGTGGATCGATCCAGTTCGCCCACGCCGCTTCGTCTGATATGGGTTTCTTTCGTATGTTGTACCTCAGCCACGAGCCAATCTCGAAGTAGGCTCCAATGTCTTGGAAAAGAGCAGAATCAGACTTTAAGTATTTATCTCGTCACCTTTTAAGCTGTTCAATCAGTATTTTTTCATGTTGCAGAGGATGTCAACCATCAAGATCTTTTTTTCTGGAGAAACAAAGTAAAACATCTCACCTCTGTGGCAGTAGAAACCATCAAAAGCCGTGTTGTTACAGTCGCAAGTGTAGGAAGCATAGCCTTCGATGCACTGACCGCTGTTTCGACATGGTATGGAAGCATTGAGACACTGACCGGTACAGTTCCTCCGTATACCTTGTTCTTCATTTACTTTGCTTTCTAGATCTATTGGAACACCATTCAACCGTAACCCTCGCATGCAGCCCAAGAAAGGCCTCAGGGTGCGGTTGGCTGCACCTGGGAGCACAAGATACAATTATCAGTAGTTCTTCAGTTTAAGTTTGTAGGGGACAGACTGATTTTTAACTCAAATCCTGCTCATTACTCAGCGAACCTACCTACAAGGAGAGGGTGAGTAAACTCCATGGTGACGAAGGTCTGACCCGGGAAACGTTTGACAGCCCAGGGTTGGTAATCAACTTTGATCCGGGCCAGCTTCACATTGATCTCAGCCTGGACAAAGTGCCATTCATTATCGTTGAGGGGCACGGGAGACTTCAGTGTCACATTAAGGATACCGTCACCGACCATGAATACAAACGCAAGATTATGGGTGGCTGGAGAAGGATGGGATGAAAATGAAGAAGAGCAAGGAGTTAGAAGAGACTTTATCAACTACTAACCTTTCCATTTGTGTCTACATTTGAGAAATAGCTTTATTAAATCTTTGAATGAAATCTTTGAACTCACTGTTGAGTTCTATTCGTATGAAGTTACGAAGTTGGTCGTCCGAGTTCTCCAGGAAGACGCAGTTGCCCCGGTACGTTTTGAAGTGGAAGGAGATGTCAGCACTGGAGCCAGGCCTGAAGGTGGGGAAGGTGATGTAGGTGGGCTTGGTGAAGGCTATGGTGTTCCAGATGTTTCCTGTGGGAGGCATTAGAGTATTGATTAAATACTCGACATCATTGCCATCATCAAGCAAACATCAAGCCATTCAGCATCATAGAACATCATTGTGTGAGGGTTCATATTAGGACAATCCATAACATTTAGGCTTACTGTCGCCATGGCAACGGAGGGGCCCGACAGTAAAATGTGCTTCTGAGCCGGTCCTGTTGGTGTCCCCTACCACCACCCTCCTGACAGGCAGGTGGTCTCTGAAGTCCAAGTAGCCCTTGTCTGAGTACCTGAAAAGCCACATTGGGGGCATAAAAACCTCTATAAAAAATACCATACACAAAAGCTAATACGGCTAACACTGTCCCTCTCTTACCATTGTCTATAGTCAGCATCACAGTTGCACTGAAACTTGGGGTCAGTGCAGGTTTGGTTGATAGAGCATCCACACTTTTGGACCTCCCTAAACGTTCCACCCCAGTAATAGTGACTCTCATTGTTACGACCAATCCAGAATCCAAAAGGTCTCCCATCTAAAAGCAAAAATGACCAGATGTTAGTGTGTCAGGAAAGTTTCCTGTCTTCCCCGCCTCATCCCAGGGCACCCTGGCCATCTGCACTTACTGGGTGTGTTGAGGAGGCGGGACTTGTAGCAGGAGTAGTCGATCCACTGCTCGCAGTACATGGAAGTGTTGGCCAGAGCGGTGACATCATCCCAAGAAGCATTCCAGTAGTTGACATCCCCTATGAATGGTCGGTCTATTGTGCTCCCAGTCACTTTGGTATTAGCCACACGGTCATGCATAATCACTGTCCAAGCCTTATACGCTGTGTGCAAAGATACAACATATATAGATTATATAACAGTAAATGTGATTTATTCTCGAATAATACAATCTTACAGAGACAGAGGAAGACAAAGGCAATAAGAAAGTAAAAAGAGTTTAAGTATTCAGGAAAGCGCAGATCTCTGTCAAGGTTACAGCTGGAAGTTGCAGCCCTGTTCATGCTAAGTCTGATACGAATGTCTGATATTAGTCGACACATCTGGTATTTTGAAGAAAGCTTAAACCCTGGACCCTGAGGAATTTGCACAGCCAATAGAAGGTTAATGTATCTGAGCGATGAGATTCGCTCACTGGCTGCACCCTTTTCCTGTCTAGTGTTTATTATAGCTCACACCCACTAACACACAGAAACAGATGGGCCTATCTTGTTTCATGCACACTTTTAATTTCCCATGAAATTTCAGTACATATTCCTGATAACACAACAGGAATGTGATAACTAATGGCCGCTGTCCAACTGTTCATCAAGACCCCACAGAGGATCCAGCGACTCCACAGCAATACCATTCATATCCATCCCAGGCTTTAAAAAACATTTCACATATTCCTGATGATACTGTATTTGTAGACTGGCTTGGTGACAGTGATTACTTACATTTCATTTTGCAGTACACTTCAAATGGTTTCAGGGGTCCACTGAGATCAGGATCGATAGTGTAGTTTCCTGACCAATATTTGCCATGGAGTCTGTAAGCCTCACATGACTCTTTATACACCGCTGTTAGGGAGAAGAATTGATCTATTTGTTATTATCAGTAAGAAATACAGGATGGATTGCTGTAATTAACTTTTGGGAAACAAAAGATTACCAGCCAACACTTACACATGTGACAAACTTCCCCCTTATAGCCTGTGTTCTCACAAATGCAAATAAAGTCATCCCAGGACTGGATACATCTGCCTTCGTGTTCACAGGGATTTGGGGTACATCTGCAAACAATATTAAAGACTATTTTAAGTATTTTGAGTTCATAAAATTGAGAGCATACACAATTTTTGTGCCTACCAAGTTAAACCTATCTACATTCCTGTCTTTTATCCCGTCTCCCTTTTCTCTATGATCTTTGTTTGGTTTTTACAGACCTCAGACAGGATTTATGAGGTGAGAATTACTATGATGTGATGAATGTTGTCAAAGCCAAACATGTGATGTCTCTCTATAAAAACCCACATAATATACAGCGCAATGCACCATTTGTCAATGCCAAATGCTTCACATGCATCTTGCATGAGATCACATTCCTCTGATAACACCATATGATATATGGATGTGATCACGATAGAGATAAAAAAGCATGTATAGCCCTGAGAAAAAAAAGGTTGCCACCAACCAGTCATCAATCTTCATATTTCATAAAATTGTCCATGTTATGATTTCAAGTAGTCTCATTTCAGTTTTACAATATAACTTTTCACAAAACAAGAGACGGGTGAGGTATGTTCACTTCAATATCTTAGACAAGAGTAAGGAAAACCGCTCACTATCAAGAAATAATTCTTGATTCAAGGAACTTCTTAAAAAGCTGATTTGCATAGGGAACACTCAGGCCTCTTTGTAGACTTTTCTTTCTCCTTTAAGCAAAAACAGGATTTTAAGAGCCCAAAGTTGATGAAATGGCTTGTTGAGATAGACTTGTTTTTGCAGTGCAGTAGGCATCTGTGTCAATATGTCATTTTTTCTGCTATTGATCAAATTGATCTATTTGCCACTGCCAATACTGCTGCCTTGCTCTCTCTCTCTCTGACCTTTTTGCACATAAGCCAAATCCCTGTTGCCTACCTGTCAGTGATGCCGCAGGTGCCCAACAGCAGCTCAGCATAGCGCCCCCACTGACGCTGCAGTATAAGGTCAATATCAAGCTGCTCGTTGTCTATGTAGATCTGCTGCATGCAGCCATGGAAGTGGTTCAGCTTGGTCTCACACTTCCTTATTGTGTTGTTGGTCTTGGGACACCCTGAAAGCAGAAGCACCGGGGTCTAAACCTTAATGAGAACTTAAATGATTTTTATGTTAACACTGGGAGTTGTCAGCAGCTGTTCAAGTCATCGCCTCACCTCCAAAAAAGTAGCGGTCCCCTGTTCGAATTGTGAAGGGGTTGGTGATCTTCAGCGGGGAGCCCTCCTCCTCATCAATGGTGAGGGTCAGCAGGTTGTCTCGGGCTGCCAGATCCACTGTATGCCAGTATCCATCATTTAGTCTGTATCCTAGGGAGAAGAGAAAAGTCTATGATACAGTGACTCTATGGTTAATATAGAAATCACATGAAGAATACTCAACATTCATCAAGCATTGCATGTTCCCATATGTTTCGAAATCTTTAAGCATTTTCTCTAATATCTGGCAAAGACAGAGATTGTGTTTTTGGCCCACCTGCAGCAAACTGCAGCTTCTTCTTGCCAGGCTGGAATATCGTCACGTTGACCTGTCCCTCGCTCAGGCCCAGCTCCAGAGCACCCAGGTCATCCGCAAAACGTGTGAACATCAGCAGCCCTGTGTAGTCCCAGGAGCGGAACTTAAACTTGACAAACATACGAGGCTTCCTGAAGAAGCCTGGAACCTGCAGGAAGTTGTTGGGCCCGGCAAACGTCATGGGTTTGAGCAGAATGTCACGACAGGCGTAATGCATCTTTTTCTGAGGGGGAAAAAAGACAAAAAAAGAAAAATAACTGCTCGATTCAGCAGGAAGCTTTAGATAATATTGGGATTCTGAGCATGAAAATGATAAAATAAGGCAATTAAAGCTAATCGTGATTAGAGATGATGATTACCTTATGAATCAAATGCATATTACCTTGAATTAATGATATTATGACTGGAGTACTGTGATTAATGAAGCAATCAAGGTTAATTTAGGACTCTACCCTTCGCGGGATGCGGATCTCTGGTTCTTCTCTCTGGGCCATGTCAATGATGTTGATCCCGTTGATGAAGACGTTCTCCAGGCAGCCCCGGAAGTTTGGTGTGGTGGGGAGGTGAGGGATGTTGCTCTCTATTACACCACCTACATATAACTAAGAGACCGGTGTTGCGCCATCAACAATCTTGCAACATCAGGCAATTAATCAACCTCATTAAAGCAGAAAATCAGTTCATATTTTCTTGAGTTTGTCAGTCTGTTTGAAGAAGGATGGATAATTAACAAAGTTCTTCACAACTGACTTATAGCACACAACTATTGGCTAAAAAAAAAAAGTCTGTGTACTCTGTGTACCTGGTTGTCCAAGTCCAGATAGGTGAACTCTCCATTGCAGATGGCTGTCACTGTCTGGCTGTCCACTGTGAAGTTCACCTGTTTACCGTAGCGCTTGATGGTAACATAGTGCCAGTGCTGGTCGTCAAGAATACTACCAGCGGTCAATGTGGTCCGACCATCTACTTTGTGCACTGTGCTGCTTCCTGAGACAAAAAAGGACAAAGACAGGATGATATAAAAAGGAAAAATAAATGCTGTAATTACATCCAGGCCCTGACTAAATTAGATTAGATGCTGAAATCCCCCAATTGTTGGCTCCCGCCATCACTCTAACCGACAATGCTAAGATTTCCCCCTAGATAGTATTGCCTAATATCTTTGAGTATTGAATAAAGCAAGTGTGTCTCAAGAAGAATCATTGCCAAGAAGATAATTCAGCATTTCCTTTAACAATCACAACAGGATCTGTTCCACAAATCACATTTCTACATTACTTTTCCAACAAATGGATCTGGCTATACCAAGGCTAATGTGGAGATAAAGACGCCCTCTCTTCAGTTCCAGGGTGAAGAGGTCTCCCTGGATCCCCTCACTGTGTAACAGCAGGCCATCCTGCTCCAGGGTCTTAAAGTTTATGGCAAAGTGGTCCTGTAATGTACGGGACCTCTTTCCTGGAAACATGTAGACCACTGTGTCATCCCCATTGTACTGAAGGACATAGGAGTCTGAAACACAAGGAAAAGACAATAAAGGAAAGACAAAATTTAATTACAATTATCAAATAACAAGAAGATTTTGCAGTTTATTCATAAGATACTTCATATTGTGTTTTACAAGGTTCATATGAGTTGATTTTGAGCCTTATTTAGCAGCAATGTAGCACTGAGTGCTGAGTAAATACCATATGACACATTTGGCTCTTAATGGTAGTATATGGATTATCTTTTATATATTTCATAAACACCAAAAAATCTCTATCGTAACAAGTCATTTATTCTCACATTCAGTTTCAAAATCTTGTTCAGTGAAAAAGTGAAAATCTGCCAGTGTGGTGAGATAATCCCACTTGCTTCCAGTGTTTCCTAATGTTTCCCATGATTGAGGAGCTGTCCCAGTTGTCCCAGCCCACTAGGTTCATGAAAATGACACTTGATTGAAGAGAATGCTGGAAAGTAATTGATTAGCATTGGAAAAAAAAGTGGGATTGTCTCATCACACTGGCAGATGATTTGTTTCATGAAAAACAAGATTTTAACACTTAATATGAGACTACATGACTTGTTAAGATGGATTTTTTCCCCCAGTGAATAAGTAAATTTAGTGGCAATGTTTTATTGCTTAGTTAATATTAGTGACATTAACTGCTAGTTATATTTTCCTAGTATTTCCTAGGAAAATATTAAGTGGCACATCTGTAGTTGACTTAGTGGCATATTATCGGATGTGACAGACCATTGGTATTGTACAATGTCACTGGATATGAATCAGAGACAGTAAATCCCTCTATGGCTGTGAGATCGCTCATTTTTACCATAGGAGCAGCCAAACAGCTCCAGCCGCACACCGATCTTCCCTCCATTCTCGGTGTTCCACGCCAGAGGCAGCAGACGGATGTGTTTAGCTGTGAAGGCATAATGGAAGACATTCCTCTTCACCTGATAGTAGTTCCAGTTCCCGGGCATCGTCTGCACACGGAGGGAAGAGAGAGAGAGGGGAGAGAGTTATTGAGTCGCTGCAGTGGTGTTACGCCTTATTAAGCCAGTGGAGATGAACCGATGAGGAGATTAGCTTTGTCAGGGCTGAGTGCTAATATGCCAATGCCGTCTCTGTGTCAGCGCGAGTGCCAGTCTTAAGAAACAATGAATATAATAGAATACTCATCGATTGCAGAACAGCCCATAAAAATTAGATATAAATTATAGTAGCTAATCCTGTCCCATTCCTGTCTTTACTCTTGTCTCGCCCATATCTGGAAAAGTCTGTGTGAGTGGCACCCACCGAGTTGCCTCCTTTCATGATATAGGGGGTCCAGGAGTCAGGTCGATCTCCATAGAGCAGGGTGTACTTGCTGACCCAGTCGTAGGAGTTGAAGGTTCCCTGGGTGGCGATGGCCACCAGTCGATACTTCCTGCCCAGGTCTACCTGCAGCCATGGCTGTCTGTCGCTGGGGGAAGGAGACCAGCCGCTGCTTCCTGAAGGTAAGAAAATGAGTGCATCGAGGGGGTAAAACATATTAGACTCAGAGGTCCCCAGTCATGATTACACTTCAGCATCGATGAAATCATGACCACAGCAAGAACAATAGATCTTAGTAGAATAAAGTCCATCTCATGATTTCCCTCCACTGGCCTTATTCCCACATCAGCCGTTTTGAATTTATGTCATAGTTAGGATGGGAAACTCAGCATAGCAAGTAAAGCCCAGCTATGTCCTGTTGTTGTAAATGTCACGAATCAAACAAACGTTTGCCATTCTCACAGATTCCCCACTGAAAGTCATATGAGACATGAATGGATCTCAAAAATCTGGAGGCAGTTCACATTTTAAAGGTTAACAACCAGAATCTAGCCTAGGTAGCAAGAAAGGGAGTGTATCTACTGTATGTTCACAGGGCCCTATAGTCCCTCAATAATATTTTCTTTCATATACCATTTTCAAACACTGAGGATATAGAAATTCTGGACATTATTCTTGTTGTTATGTTGAGGGAACAGAGGATTGCGTATGCTCCTAATGTTTCATGTTATGAACTGCATGTTGCTAATGATTATGTTGCCAATAGCAACTTTGTTTCAACTTTGTTAATGTTTTGTAATGTTAACAAAAAAAGTGTTTGAATAAGAGAGCATCTTTGTTAGCAGCTTGATCATATACAACATATTTAAGTTGTTATTTACTGAAAACTCCTTTTAGATTATGGATTTTTATTAATAGAACACAAATGTGGAAATCATTCTTTTTATGGTAGGGAACATAGAGGACTGAGGTGATTGAGGCAACATGGAACTGTTTTTAATTTGAAAAATGAATGTATATACTGTATATATTTTCAGTTTGAAAAAAAATTACATTGATGGAGCTTAGGGCCTGGGGACATAGGACCTTGGGATAGGAACATTGGGCTCTGGAAAAATAGAACTTTAAAGAACATTGGGCCCTGGGAACATAGGGTGGACCCAAAGTGGTAGCGAACTTGTGAGCAAGCTAACTTCCTGACTAAATTCAAGCTGTTGTTTACAATTTAATCTTCCAGGTAAAGTGTCTCACCTTCAGTGTGCCATAAGTTCAAAATGGCCATTGTAGGAATATAAGGTCAGGGAAGTGAAATCATGAAAAGAACTCAACTCAGAGGGACAATTAGTTGATGAATTAAAAACAACTCAAACTGATAGCTTACCATACAGTTTGGCAAAATTGGCAGAGTAGAGGAAGTTATATCTGGAGGAGGCCAGGAAGGAAGAGGCATAGAGCCCGGACACCAGTGGATCGACACATTCTCCTGGTTGTGACAATAAGAAAGAGAGGAAGAGTGAAGAGCTTTGAGCTGCAGGAGTTCTCTGAATACAGCATCTGGTACTGCTTTCACATGATACATTTCTGGACGACAAAGTCTGGTACAGCTGCGTGGCCTGATAAGGGAGGATCATTTGGATTTTAATTAGTGGATAGCGTGTGCTCTGTGAGACACACACAATGAAAATTTGGCCACATCAATCCAATTAAATTCACGGGAAAGGGCAAGCTCATTTAGTCTTTCTGCTGTTTAAAATGTAGAGCGAATAAAGTCAACAGTGCCTGGTGCACAGCCCCTCATGCCGTAAAATGTTCCCTTATAAGGAGGAGGACTAGTACTTGCAGAGCTAATCAACAGTCCTGACATCCACTCCTAGATAAAGGGCACTGTCTTAACAACTTAAGTTCTCTAATACATGGGACAAACGGTCATCGTTGTCTGAAATAGTTATAATCTTGTCTTTGCTAAAATGCAACACGTCCTGCCTCTTTCCAAAACACACATACAATAGCCCCGGGGTTACTGACTTTCAGCTTTGCACAAACAAAATGTTGCAGCCTCACATTTCTGTTCATGCATGAATGTTTTTTTTTTTTTGGGGGG
>OMLF01007511.1:1247-20732 GCA_900302615.1 Holocentrus rufus | reverse complement strand
TTGGAGATGAGTATTTGCGCGTTCTCAAGATATTTAGACAGAAGAATATTTTGAAAACTGGTAACAATCATTCGTAATCATTAATGTGTAATCGGTTATTAGTATCGTGGATTTTATGAGCAGGTAAAGGCAAACACTTTTCATTTTACTCAGCTAAAATAGGCTAATAATTTAAAATATCTATTTTATTGTAATGCCCTTTAAGTAAGACCAAGGAAAAGTAACATTTAAGCTATTTCACAGTGGTCTCAGATGCATCGCCCAGCCCTTGCTCTTACACACACACACACACACACACTTACCTTGCTTCTTCATAGCAGCCTTGGCGTGTCCCACCGCCTCCCAGGGGCTGGGGATGTCCAGGAAGACGGCGTCGGCCACGCCCGTCACTCCGAAGCCTTCCTTGCACACGTCCTGGTTCCTGACGGTGACCAGGTGGCCCACCCGGTGCTCCTCGAACTCCTCCTCCGCCTTCTGCGCCCGCTGCTGGTGGAACTCCACCGTGTGCAGGTGGCCGGTGGGCGCGATGGTGCGCAGGATGGCGTGGGACAGGGAGCCGCTGCCTGTACCTGCAACACATCAACCAAGAAGAGGTCGACGGGTCAGAGCAAGGGAGCTGAGCGATGAACTTGAAGACGCGCTGTGGTGATGCGTTTCAGAGATATTAGAAAATCTGACATTCTGAGGGAAATAAAACAAATCAGCCTTTCCAAGATAGAATTCCCCTGAGGTTATCTGTCAGGTCAACATGGTGGGAACAGTCTGACCTAGCAACACATAAACTTTTTACTTTATATACACTTGCACAGCCTTAAATGTAACACATGGTTAACCACATAGTACATGTAAACTTTAAATGTTCAGGCCTCAGAAGTCATGTCTGTCACTTCTGGATACTTAAAACAAACAAACAAACAAAAAGAAAGAAAGAAAGAAAATATAAAAAATAAAAAATAATAAATGCATAAATTAAATTAAATAATAGATACATAAATTCATACATTAAATAAAAATAAATTAATCTACTAGTTTTAAATATTTTTATATTTGGACATTTGTTTGTATATGAAAAAAACCGACTACAATCTGTGTAGTTTAAGAAAGAAAATAAATTGCTAAGGGCAACCCATGATGGTCCTTTGCACACTGTCCATGTTTCTGCGATTTTGCCTGAGCTGGACCACTGGAATGTACAGAGGGTGTAATTACAACCTACCAACTGGGAATTTCAGACATCTGATATTTAATGGAACGCAGCAGAAAGTTCATAAGCATCTCCATAAATTTTAAAAGTGGAATGTTAACTCAATCTAGTTCGTTTCGCTTCTTTTTTTGGCTCTCTGTTCAAATCAACAGAGTTACAGTGCACACTCATATTTTCACACTGATTTCCAGCGTTCTGCTCTGGCTGCTGTCTGAGTGGGCCCTCGCTGCCCTGAGGCGCCCCTGCGGCGCTGCGGTCCATCTCCCCGTCCCGTAAACAATGCCCACTAATGTACAGTTTGTGAAAGAGTGATGCAAGTGTGTGTGGAATGGAGCGTCGGGAACACGGCTACAAGCTAGCGGGTTCCGCTCCTCCTCTCCCTCCTGACATTGCGTCACTGCTGCCTTTGTTCGTGCGGCGACAAAGGGCGCAATGTTTACCCCGCTGCAGCACTTTGACTTGCTAAAGCGCCGCGCGGTCCGACCGGATGGCCGAGCACGTCACAGGGTCAGTGACTGGAGAGTGAATGAGGAAACTGTGGATTTATTTTGATGCATGGGAGTAAAATGCAGCAAAATATTTTAACAATAAGTATAACTGAAAAACAACTCAAACCATCCCACATGGATCCCTGGCACTAAATCTTATCAAACGGGGGTCCCTGTCCTGATGTGTGTGTATTTGGGGGTCCATGGTATACTGGTGGTTTGAGAAACACTCGTCTATATCAAGTCCTCGGTCTCCTTTGCATGGTGACTCATGCCAAGTGTCTGAAAGTTGCATAAACTGTGGCACCAAAGACAGCAATTTCCCACCAGAGCTGCCCTCCTCTTCAATGGTTACAAGAGCTCATTGAGTAAGAGAGAGAGAAAGAGAGAGAAAGAGAGAGGGGGAGAGAGGGAGAGATGGAGGAGAGAGGGAAATTGCAGACACAGGATCCCAGGGAGAGAGGGGCTTGAGGGAGGCAGGGAGAGAAAGAAATTGATTATTCGTCCATCATGCCAGAGAGAGAGAGAGAGAGAGAAAGAGTGAGAGCGAGCGAGCGAGATAGAGATTGATCCTCGCCTGTGAAGGAGAGTTTACTGTTGACAGGAAATGGCCGCCCTGCTCCAACAGAGGCCTGTCTGAGAGTGATGGGCGAGTCCAGAGACCGAAGGCTTCGCATAAACAGCCCATCGGTCTGCACACGGCTCTGCGCCAGGGAGCCGCCTGCCTCACTTTCCATTTGTAGTTATCAGGATGGAGGGGACGGCGAGGGCGAGCCAAAATACATTCGGCATCAGAAGGGTATGCGCAAAAATCACATGGGAAAAAAACTGCAATGATGATGCATAAATACACAATTTTGAACCAATGAAATGTGGTTAAAGGGGAACACTGTCCAAGGTGTTCGTTTAAAACCAGACTTCTTAATCCTTAACAGGTTGTGAGTCTTTGCCTCCTGAGTGCAGGAAAGTGCAACCGAGCAAACACCCATAGATCCAATGTAATGGATCGGGTGTGTTCTAAGTGCGTCTGAAACTGAATCACATTTCTGAACATAAGCAGGTCAGTCAAAGTGAGGAACAAGAACCGCCTGGCATCATAACATCGGACCGTGTTAAATCTGTGTTGAGTGGATTAGGCTGGCTTTACATGCTGCAACTGAATGCAACCTCAGTTCCATGCAACTTGGGAATTCCAGGCGAGCCATCCAATTTGGTTTGCTTCATCATTTGGAATGTTCCATATGGGTTTGTTGACATGGCAACAGCAAAACTCTCATTTGCAACCTGCAACTTATTGCATGGAAGCTGCACTGTGTGAAGACAGTCTGAACATTTTAAAAGCTGCAGCCTGGTCTCTGTTCTCAGCACTGGTCCATAGTCAGGTGTAACAGGCCAAGCCACTGCATATCATGTGTTTGCATACAATCCCAGGGTGCAATAGGGCTTACTTCAGGTTTTTACAAAGATCATAAATCAGGCATGCGCCTCTGTTTTACCCTCCAGACTGTTTTTGAGCTCAACAAATTTTGAAAGTTGTCTTAGGCAGCTGCTGTTATTCAGTGATTCAGTTATTATGCATAAAAACACATGAAACTGTGTTTGTCTTTCCTCTACATTTTGGTGAAACTACAGGAAAGGGAGTTCAACAAATGATGAGTTCATTGTTTTCCCCATCAGAGGAGACGAGTGTGCTCAGCCTGTGTTGAAGCCACTAGCAGTCAAAAGTAAACTGAGTGGCACTACAGAGGCTCAACAGGCTCACTGCAGCCTCTTCAGCCAATGGAGAACCATTCATCTGCAGCAGCTTTGCCAACATGCGGCTCTTCATGCAGCCTCACTGCCTGATGCAAATGGTCAAGGCGACCCATGACTCACATGAGGATTCCTTTTCTGTCCACAGAACAAGATGTCAAGTCAGTGGGCAGCTGCTGCAGGAGGGGAAGAAGAGATACAGCAAGAGGAAGACGATGGAGGGGGGCGGGATCAAGGCCACGGGGTTTGAGAGAGAATTTGGCTCTTGAACTGTACTACATATCATCACTGACATCTGTTCTCCATTTTGTTTCTCTATAAAATACAACACAGTGGTGGACAAAGCTGAAGGCTGCAGACTGGGCAAAGCCTTAGTGGTCCAAGTAAGAGTTAGCAAAGCTTTATTTACGGCAGGTATGTATATAAGATGATATAACACTCCAATATTGGCCTGATATATCGGCAGACTGAAATATCAGTCCGCCCCTACAGTGAAGCACTGATACAGGTGGAAACAGGGAAGAAAAAACACAAATACAATCTTGTGGGTGATTTCCAGAACAACCTGCATGCAAGGTGACTCCTCTACATGACCGCATGTGTTGGCCGAGTCAGAACAGCCAAACAAAATTATCACCTCTAATCACTGCATGTTTACTCAGCTCACTGACAAAGTCACGCTCTCTCTGCCTGCAGGACTCCACAGGCTGCTTATGGCCCATCAGCCTGAACGTTACGAGTCTCTGCTGCACTCTGCAACCTCTGCTTAGCGCTCATCAGCAGATAATTAATTGTATTCAGCCCTGCAATGTGTCTGATGAGGTACTACATTCAAGGTGTAATTTGATAAACCTGCCGTTTAACCGGCTATTCAAGCTGATGTTCTTCTGGTCTGATATCCAACGAGGATTCCAGTGTAGGGGATTTCCTCTAATGCACACACACACACACACACACACACACACACACATCTGCATAAAAATTGGCCAAGGCAATATGCAGACATTGAAGGCGTCTCCATGGGGCTGATATATGCATGTGTGTGTGTGTGTGTGTGTGTGGAGATGTGTACTGCTGACTAAACAGATTCCTCAGTAACCACACACACTTGCTCCAAGCTCCATCAATAACATGACAGGCAGAGCTGCACAACAGCACAGCAGTTCAAAATGATGAAGCACTGCGGCAGGGACCGGCCTCCCCTCTCCACACACACACACGCACACACACACGCACACACACACACACTGAGTGGTTTTAATTAATTGGATGAAGGAGGGCGGAGCCACAGGCGAATAGAGCAAAGAGGAGGGTTAACTGGTATTCAGCTGCATAGGGGCGATGATACATGCTCTTCATTTAGACAGGCAATCCTAACTACTGTGCAACTTCCACCTATGTAATATAATTAATTACCAATAAATCATCATGACATCTGTTACCAGGTTTTGTACCCATATGCACAAACTATCTCTTATAATTTGTAACATGGTTGTTCCCTAATTATGCTATCTTTAACTTTATACATACCTTTATATATACCTTTTATTGTTCTGTAAAATATCTTAATTGAATCTGAAGTGAGGCTCACCTGACTCGCAGACGATGGAGCCAGGCTTCAGCTCCAGCATCATGGTGATGTTGGCGATGTCAGTGGTGTAGAGGATCTGAGTGCGGTGCGGCAGGGCGAGGGTCCACAGCTCGGGCGTGGGGTGCAGCACGTGAACCCAGCCACCTTTGCTGCAGGTAACCTTCGACCCGTACCGCTGGCCTATCAGGTCTGTGGAGTGGCGGATGACCCCGTACCGCGTCTGTGTCTGGGCGCCCTGCTGCACCTTGACTGGCATCATGGACTCGTGGCTCAGGTAGATGATGGCAACATCCCCATCCTGAATGAACTCGGAGTACTCCACAAAACTCATGGCTAGTGGGGACAGCTCTGTATCTGCAAGGGACTAAAAAGGAAAAGGGAAAAGAGCTCAGGATGACTTTATATTGGTTATTAGAAAGAGAGGGAGACATTTATTATCAACAAACTGGACACCTGTTAAACATCTGTCAGGGAGGAAGAAATGATAACTTTACAGTGACCTGTTTCTGTTACTGCGCCAAGATGGTGTCAGGACTCTTGTTACCATAGGAACCGCTGTCCAATTAATCGGTGGAAAAATCCGCTTGCTTTTGATTTCTGTGTCATCACGTGCACCGAATGTTATGCTTCAAAATTAGCACTGTTCAAACTCCCAACTGACATTTCAGTTAGAAGCTAACTTAACACTAGGAAGATTATTTCGGTCTGCTGCTTCAAAGAGAAACGGAATAATTATGGCAGAAAATGTGGAGAAACTGTAAGTAGAGTGAAAGTTGTGTCGTTAACAAACCGCGCGGGCTACATTTCTTGTGCTGCTCACTATATTTTTAAGATACCGTTTTATATTCTGTTGTGGTCTCAAGGTTGACGTTAGCTGTGCCAGGTAGGCTAACGTGTTAGCAAGCAAGCCAACGTCAACGTAACGTATGCCTACATTTAACATAGTCTGGCAACTGTCTGAGTAATTTGTAATCGTCAACATACCACAAGGTCACAGTGCAAACCTTATTGGGACAACTTTGCTAACCAGCGAGTTCTACGCTTGAGTTCTGGACACTAGCTTGGCTAGCTAGTATGCTAATATTCGTTAGCAAACCCAACTAGCCCTGCTGTTAGTCTGTTAACAACCGTTGGTTCGACGGCTGTTACCACTTTGTTCAACTTACCTTCTCCAGAAGTGGTGTCACGTAGACAACAGGATAAAAACAAAGTTCAAATACAGTCGGTTAATGTTCAAATGTGTGCATTAGCTTTTGTATCTCTGTGGATAGCACTGACATGCTCCCATTCATTCCCCACTCGCTAGCCACAGCTCACACGTGGTGTTGTTTTCAGAGGAAGTTGAGACGGCTGAAGGATGCACGGTTCACAGATCTGTGTACTGTCCTTATGTACAGAGTCTGTCTAAACAGGCTGTGCAGATGATCTGTAAATCCAGGCGTTGCTGCAAACGCAGACATTTTTGATGATAGAAACCGTCTTAGCAGGCAGGAGTTTAGGTTTTACGCTGCAGCTGACGACATGTAGAAACTCAAAGTTTAATCACAGATTCCCTGATAGAAAATAGAAATATTCAGCTTATTGTATTGAAATCACACACACAAAAAAACATTTCCCGCTCCAAGCACTGTTAAAGGAATATAACAAGGGCCAGCAAATATAATTTTATCCCGATAAATAACTTTTAAAATATAATTCCTTGAGGAAGAAAATCTTTACCAGTAGGAGAAGCCTCCGATTCACACAGAAGCCAAGTCAGCGCGTCCAATTGAATGAATGGACTACAAATACCGACCAATGGGAGGCGAGATCGTCTACTATAAAGTACGATCTCCAGTCATCAGTCTGACCTGGGAGACTGAACGCTGCTGGTGGCTGAGCTCCACGGCCGGAAAAATAGGGATCTTTGTATCTTCCGCTAGTAGTAGTAGTAGTCCTGAAATTCGACGACAGCAGGTAGGAAATTTTTTCAATGCATTTCCCAGTTTCTCTCGGTTTAATTGATTAGACTGCACATAAGTGATAATTTGTATGTTTAGCTTCACGAAGAGGGCCGTTTTAACTGCAAGAATTTATGGTGTTGGAGAAATTCAATAACAACAATAGTTTCATATTGTAAAACAAAAGAGAAGTTTAACATTTGTTGCAGTGTGAATTTAGAAAAACACTCGGCCGCAGCTTCTCTGCACCTGTTTCGACACCTTTAGTTTAACGCTGCTGACTAGATATTTTACCGTTTATTTATGACTATTGAATCACTTCTGCTTTCCAACATCCATCATAAACTCGTTTTACTGTCTCCACTCTCTGTCTCCGTTTGCTCCGCTGCTTTTCACCGTCTCTCCTCCCGTGCTTCGCCCAGGGAGCAGCCATGCCTTTCGGTAACACGCACAACCAGATGAAGATGAAATTCACCCCGGAGCAGGAGTATCCGGACCTCAGCAAACACAACAATCATATGGCCAAGATCCTGACTCCTGCTATGTATGACCGGCTGAGGAGCAAACAGACACCCAGTGGATTTACTCTGGATGATGTCATTCAAACTGGGGTTGATAACCCAGGTAAAAACCCAAGCGGCTTTTCAGCCAGCAAACCATCTGTTCTGCCTGATCGACCGCGTTTAATGGCCAGAACAGGCGCTTTACGGCTTCATGTTCCCAGGAGGGAACAAGGCTTTGCACTGTGACCTTGCCAGTGGGATAAACTGTTCTAACATTTAGCAACAGAATGAGAGCTGAACCACTTAAACCATATCACCCTCCTCTAAATGGTCCTACATTATCAGAACAGTATCCCACAGCTTTACAGTAAATGGTAAAGATTACCAGAGTTATCTAATACATACAGGGAAGGAATAGCCACAGCAGCTGGTAAAGCTACTTTGACTACTATAATAGATCTAAACTACGGGTAACTGCAAGTGTAAACAAACTTATCAGCCACAGCCAAAACTGAGCAGAATTTGGCACATGCCTGGTGTGAACTTCCCACCGTGAATGCATGGCTGATTTGTAAACCATTTTGAGGAGTGAGATAAGTCCTTTTAAATGCCCCTGCACATGAATTATGACGGGTGGCCTGGCCTCACCCTGCAGAATATGTGTCTGTTGTTTAGCTCTGAAACTATGACCACGCTGACACTGAAGAGGCTGTCAGCAGAGGAAGAGTACCCAGATCTCAGTCAGCACAACAACCACATGGCCAAGTTCTTAACCCTGGACATGTACAAGATGCTGCGAGAGCGGGCCACCCCCAGTGGCTTCACCATAGATGGTGTCATTCAGACAGGGGTTGATAATCCTGGTACAGTAACTTAATCCCACCCTGAGACCTGATGACATTCAACACATTGACAAGAGTTAGTGAGGCTGTTAGTTTGTCCCTGTGATTTTCCCAGTCCGGTGTCTGCTGTGTGACTCTGTTATGACTCTGTCCAGGCCACCCCTTCATCATGACTGTGGGCTGCGTGGCCGGAGACGAGGAGACGTACGAGGTCTTCAAAGAGCTGCTGGACCCAGTGATCGAGGACAGACACGGAGGATACAAACCCACAGACAAGCACAAGACTGACCTCAACCCGGCCAACCTCAAGGTACTGCACCACTCTGGCTGCTCACATGTAGCCGGGCTGAGTGCAATGCTTCAGCTGACCTCATCTGCTCTGTACCCTTTAATATGACTGTTTCTCCCTCAGGGCGGTGACGACCTCGACCCCAACTACGTTCTGAGCTCCCGAGTCCGGACAGGCAGGAGCATCCGCGGCTTCAGCCTGCCACCTCACTGCAGCCGTGGAGAGAGACGCGCCGTGGAGAAGCTGTCCATCGAAGGTACAGAGCCACTGGAGCCGGTCATTTCTGAAGGAAATACTGATTTTTATTATTATTAACAGCAGAGTAGGTACATTTGCTCTGTTGGTGCCTGAGTTTGTCAGAGCAGTGTGACAGTGAGTGACCAATGGTCCGAACTGCAGTCCAAACATGGTAGCACTGCACTGCTCTAAGGATGTGAATGAATGAGTTTGGTAATAAACAGCACTGAAATAGAAAGTTGTGGCCTCAGACTTTAGTGTTAGAATGAACAAATTATTTTAGAGCCTAAAGTCCAGTGACGTTAGTTGGATTCATTTGTGCAGTAGAGGCTGCCCTCTAGTGGTAGCAGTGTTGAATCACAGGACTGTATCATTTTGATGATGTCCAATGAAGGTAAATTAAAAAAGTGGTGCAACCTTTTCTTTTTTTAAAAAAAATTTATTTGAGGTATTTAATGTTTTTTGCCCCTCTCCTCCCTGCAGCTCTGGCCTCCCTGTCAGGAGACCTGAAGGGGAAGTACTATGCCCTGAAGAACATGACAGACGCTGAGCAGCAGCAGCTCATCGATGACCACTTCCTGTTTGACAAACCAGTTTCTCCTCTGCTGCTGGCCTCTGGGATGGCCCGCGACTGGCCCGACGCCAGGGGCATCTGGTGAGACCTTTAATTGACATAGATCTGAGTTCCACAGATTGGACCCATTTTAGGGTCATATTTCTAATATCTGGTGTCTCATTCTGTCTACTGACCTTTTTACCCAACTTTTTGATTGTCAAGGATGTTGTAAAGGTGTCCTTTCATTTTACTTTTTTTAAAATTATAGATCTCATGTTTCTTGATGTCAACTCATTTCTACTTTCTCTGCCTTCAAAGGCACAATGACAACAAGACATTCCTGGTCTGGGTGAATGAGGAAGACCACCTGCGTGTCATCTCCATGCAGAAGGGCGGCAACATGAAGGAGGTGTTCAACCGGTTCTGCACCGGCCTCACCAAGGTGGGCAGGAGAGTCCCTTTATTTTAACACAAACTGTCCCAATGTCTGCTTTACCAGCAGTCATTTTATTAATACTGCTTTTAACTGTATTATTGATAGCGTGCTTTATATATTAACAATGTGATATCCAGAAGTTGTTCCATAAGCCTGAGTTTGTTGTTTTTAGATTGAGAGCCTGTTCAAGGAGCGAGGCCATGCGTTCATGTGGAACGAGCACCTGGGCTACGTGCTGACCTGCCCCTCCAACCTGGGCACCGGCCTGCGAGGCGGGGTCCACGTCAAGCTGCCCAACATGAGCAAGCATGCCAAGTTTGAGGAGATTCTCAAGAGGCTGAGGCTGCAGAAGCGTGGAACTGGTACGGACACCCAAACTTCACAAATTCATACTCACTGAAGCCTGAAATCAAGAAATCCTATGTTTGGGCTTGTTGTTCTGCATTAAGCATTTCAGTTTTAGAGCAAAAATCCCAAACTGTACCTGGTAAGAGGATGTTAATGTAATGTTACTCCAGATCATGATGCCATCATGTTCTGGAATCAAATATGAGAGCAGAGAATCTAAGTGGGCTTCAGGTCCTGTTGGTTACATGCAGCAGTAGATGTAAACTGGTGGCTTTTCTTGTTCTGTGTTTCAGGTGGCGTGGACACAGCTGCTGTTGGCGGCGTGTTTGATATTTCCAACGCAGACAGACTGGGCTTCTCCGAGGTGGAGCTGGTGCAGATGGTGGTGGATGGAGTCAAGCTGCTGGTGGACATGGAGAAGAGGCTGGAGAAGGGCCAGTCCATCGACGACCTGATGCCCGCACAAAAGTAAACCCGTTCTGACCCACCTCCCCCTCCCTTTTTTCCCCTGTGTCTGAATGAATGTTTGACTCTGTCCTGGAATGCACTCTGTATTAAAGAGCACTAACTCACATGGTTCTTGTTGTAAAGTGAGGGTGGATCTGACAATAAACTGTTCAATGTTCAAGTCGTTGTCTGTTTTTTCTGTGTAGTGAGGTTGGTTACATTGAAGGTGTAAAATGGCAGATTTCTAACAGTTATGAAATCAACTGCCAGGATCACGATGGAGAAATATTCATGTGAACACCATCTACTCCATGATCTGTTGAATCTGGTTTGGGTTCCCACCCCTCCAACCAGTCAGAAAATAAGATGAACCCTTGTTCCCTGAATGTGGCACATCATGGCATTTCATTAAGTACATGAAGCACATCTCTGTAAGTGGACATTCAGTAGTTCAGCAGCACTGTGTGCTGCTTAAACCAGAAGAAACTTTTCATGTTTTATCATCAAAATGACAGTTTACAGCTGTACAGTAGCTCACAGGAATGTTTGTCTACAGACTCCGAGTTCCTCTGCTGCAATAAATCATTTCATGATCATAACCCTGTATGACCGTATGATGGAGAGTGAGATAATGGCAGTGACTGCCAAAGAATGGCAAAATATTAATACTATTTGAATGAAGTATGTAAAAAAACAAGTAGTCCTGCACTACCCTTAAAAGTTAACCCCACCACACCCAGCTCTGGTCAAAGTGTTACGGGATAACAGGTGCTGCACTACCAATGAAAACACGAGTCATAAACAAGCTGTTAATCAGTGAGTCTCTGCTGAATGCAGATAATGGAAACAGGATTTATGAGGAATGACCCTTTTTCTGTGTCTCATTTAAGTATTAAAATTATTTACACACGTTGCAGGACACAGCAGACACCAGAGTCAAATACTGACTTCTGAAAGTGTTTTGAACCAAACTGCTAATAAGGAGAAATCAAACAAAGCAGTATAATTCAATAAGGGACTCAACACTCCAACTTTTATCCTTTAGTATGATGAACCAGTAACATGTGGAAGTGTATGAATTCACTTCCAAAATGCCTCTTTTAGGAAGAACAAATACTAAAACTGGAAATGTAGACTCAAGTTAACTAATGACTCAAGGTTTTTCATTTAGTAAAAATGTACAATTTGTTCTGATTAGTTGCCTTCACAGTTTAGCTTCAGTCAGTCACATTTTCCTCCTAACAAAACACATTTGATTTGAATACTGAACTGAACCTCTTGCTGTTTCACATGCAATTTTTCAGCTCCACACACAGCAGCGATACAAGTGTCATCGCAGCACAAAGCACGTCTCCATTTTGAGCGTGTCAGGATACAAATGAACAGCGTGAGACGGGCTCGTCGAGTTGACAGACACTTTAATTGAGACATGAGTGAACCTCACCATGTGGGCATTTACATGGACTCCCCATCATCTCTACTTGAACGAAATACAAAAGAAAAAAAATGAGTATTGCAGTGAAGCCGTCTTGAAAGTAAGATACATTATTTACACTGAAAACAAACGCTACGTTAATTTCTTTTTACTTTTTCCAGGAGAAAAACATGATGAAATAAATAAGACTAGAAATGCTCTTTGTCCACATTCACAGCATGACAAATCATATTCAACTCGTTAATGTCGACCCCGTACGGCCAGAATAGACTGAGATATTAGTAGGTAATTCAGTGATTATTGCCAAAAGCCTTACTCTATACATTTTTAATATTCAATACATACTCTGTATTTTGTTTAGAAAAAAGGAGACATTTGGAAACTGCTACTTGGATGATTGTACAGCTTAAATACTTCTAGATATATATATATATTTTTTAACCCTTTTGTTCATAGCTTTAACTCGTTGGCAACTTTGGAAGCAATGTTTTTGAAAGCGATGGATGATCCGGATATCCTTTTGAACCTCACGCCGTTGAGGGAGAGGCGAGGCAGCTTGCAAACCTCCATCTCCCACTGCACGAGGTTCTCGGCGCGCCCGTCCCCGTGCACGCAAAGAAGCAGGAAACTCTCTTGCTGTTCGTAGTCGCAGTTGTTGGCGTCGAGCACCTTGCGAATCTCCCGCATGATATCACAAGGCTCCATGGAGCTGGTGGTCCTCATACTCCAAGTGAATCTGAGGGAGCGGGGTTTACTGTCTTTATTTTCCCCCTTTTGATCCCCAGGTACATGGCGACTGTCGGGACGAGAGAGAGCACAGAAAAGATTCAGCCTCCCAGATTTGACCTGGTCATCGATTTGTCCATCAACAAGGGTAGGAAATTTAACTTTTAGATTCCAAGATTCAACAGCCACTTCAAGAGATTTTTACTTTGGTATAGAAAACACACTGACTGGCTGACAAACTCTGCAGCCACAAAAGCCAAAATGTGTCAACATTAAACTGGTGGCTGCTGTTTATTTCCCACCCAAGACACACACACACACACACACACCCATGCGGGATCAAAGGTAGGTCGGGTATTAGAACGACTTTTTTTGGGTGACAATTAAAAAAAAACAAACATGCAATGCTAACAGAGAAGCACACAAGTACAGCACCATGCAAAACATATTTTTTTAAAAAAAAAAAGTAAAAACACTTATGGCAAGGCTCAAAAACAAAAAGATACTGAATCCCTACGACACGTTCAAACATCCCAGGGGAAACAAAGCAGGTAGAGGAACTTCTACGCAACTTGAGGCTGGCCAACAGACTGAACAGACAACACTGACAAACTGAAGCCTAGAAGGAACCAACACACTGGGGACAAGTAACCTCACCTTGAGCCCTCAAGTCTCCCGTTTCTCTCAAACTCGGTTGAGACTCTGAGGCGCATGAGAAGACGGGGAGGGAGGGGAGAAAGAAGACAAAGATGTGGATTGTGCACTACAGAGGAGTATTTGTATCAATTACAGTGAATCAAAGCGAATACTTGATGTACATAAGAGGGAGAAGAGTGATACCGAGGTGCAACAACACAAGAGCCACCACCAAAAAAAAAAACAAAAAAAACAAATAAATAACAGAACAGGTAAGAAAAATGGAAGACTGCCTTCCACTATGATCAGTGGTGATGAGACAAAGAAAGAAAAGTCAACAGAGATGATCAGAGGTGAATATTCACACTGTGATGGTGTTGTGACCCGAAACTAAAACCCAGAGCAGGCAGATAGAAACAAACCAGTCAACACCAAGCGAGATGGGCAAGCTTTTCATGAGCTGATGTGAGTGTGTTGACCCGGACAGATTTACCAGAGCCTACAGGAACCTCCACGTACAATCACAGGCTGCACAATTATTAATAAAAACAACATCAAAACTGCAACACTGACCACTGCAACTTCTTAACTGCAAGATGCAGCCATTTTCCCTGTTGCCGTGCATTTCAACTTATACTGCAGCTGTAATATTCAGTAAAATAATCACAAAATGATTTTTCTGTCCACATTGTGCAGCTCTAATGTTTTCAGACTGCCACAGCTAAATACAGTTTACTGTAATAAGCTAATTTAGATGAAAATGCTCCCAGCAACAGGCAGTTAAATGAAACCCAGGGTCTAAAAAAACTATTTAAATGTTTCCCAGCAACAATTTGTTCCTGTGTGATCGACGCAGGAGAGCTGAGGAGCCTTTGTTACAATGTGCAATTTATTTTGTAAGCCTTAAATTGGTCTGATCACTGGAATACCGTAAGGATTTTATTTTAGACAGTTACCACTAATAGAACAATTACAGCTTCTTGCAATTTGGAAATTGATGTAGTTTATATTGCAATATTTGAGTTTTTTTTTCCTCAATTGATTGTGCAGCCCTATCCACCAGTCAGCAGGAGTCCTTTCATTTCCTACAGAGCTGAGTGAACGGGGAAACTCAGCCGATGTCTGGACACCCAACAGGCTTGTCACTCAACTGTTCACAGTCACCAGCCCTCGGTCAGATTTCCATTTTCCCCCGCTTTCCTACTGAGACCGTTTTGTTTCATTAACAGTCCCACCAGACAAGCGCAAAATGAACGAGAAGTTGATTACGGCCATTCAAAGCCTCCCAGTTCTCTACAGTTTTTATCTGAAATATGAGAATAAACGTCCCAAAATGAAGCATGGAGAACAGCTGCATCTGCTGTTGGGATCGATGTAAACTAATTTTGAGTGTTTTGCTTTTTTCAATCAATGCTACCTAAATAGCACCTGATCAAAACCGTGTAATGGTGTGAAAGGCAGCATAAAATAGTCTAATTTGGCTTTGTGTTTTGCAGCTGCAGCGCATTACTTCGACGTAATCAGAGCTTCTCGCACCCACAACCAGTCATAATACAGCAAGTAGATTAAAGGCAACAGCAGTGTCAAGCTCAGCAGGCTAGCCGCCCCTCTGACAGTGCTGGGTTTAGTGTGTCAGGCTCCCAGCATGCACTGCAGCCTGGAGAACAGAAAACAGGACGGGTGGAGGAGGAAGTGACTCCGAGCTCCCGGCAGGTCTGGGGATTCAGTGTTTTAAAGCATCAGCAGCGGGAGGGTCAAGAGACAGGACTGACAGCGAATCCTGGGTGTGTGGAGGGAGAAAAGGGAGGTGGGTGGGAAGGTGTCGACACAAACAAGAGGGAAGAGAGGTTCACTTCCTCCACACGGCACTGACACAGAGTCCTCTGACTCTTGTCTGAGGGGGGGTTTGAGGGATTCAAACAGTCCCTTACTCTAGATCTCCTTCTGCGACTTCCTACAACTCTCTATATCTTCTGCTCCTGAATCTGGAAGAAAAGATGGATTCTGAAAAAAGCGTGTAATTCTTAATGGATACATGACAAGAAAAGAGAGAGAAAGAATATTTCATGTACGGCATGACTACAGGCCCAAACAAAAAGAAAATGGCAGGATGAGGAGAAGGAAGGAATGGGAGAGAAGCTGATAGAGACTGGTGGACAGAAGACTTACTAAGGGTCTTTCCTCCCTGGGTAGAAGGGATGGCAGGCCCTGATTTGGCTGTCTGCCGTTTGGCCGGGTCAATACTGACCCTGAGCGGAGAGGAAGAGCAGCGAGAGGTCCAAGGTTAAAGGGCACAGAAAGGTTAGGAAGACACTTACACACACTCCCACAGACACACACACACACAAACACACACACACTGTGAAGAGAGGAGCGAAGGAGGGAGCGGGAAGTGATGAAACCTAACTGAATCAAAACAAAACACAACCGTGACACTTCAACTGAAAAGTCCCAGGATGTGATGATCAGTTCTTGCAGAAATGGGAACCAACACAAAAAGTGCAGGGGGGCCGGATGAGGTGAAAGAGTGGGATGGCAGGACGGTGATGACATCAGAGCCGTCTGTCTAGAAACGTGGGGACACGAGGCCGGGGATAATGGTGTCGGCTGTCTGCCAAGCGGCCACTAGATGGCACTGCTGAGCCTCAGGACGGGACCCTGCAAGGTCCATAAAGCCTCTCTGCTGCTCTGGGAGGCCTCGCTGCGTTGTGCTTGTCCTTGAGCGCTGATTGTCGGCAGGCTGGGAGGCCAGCGCGAGCCGCCAGCCAGATACTATGACACACGTGACAGTGGCTGGTGAGATTGTCCACCCGCAGGTAAACAACATCGAACCAGTCATTATTAAAAAGCCTCTGATCTGTTCTGGGAAGCTAACTGGGCAGTAAAACAAAAGTCACCCTCTACTTCCAGGTTTGGGATTATCTTGGCTCTGGCTGGTGGACAAATAACAGCGTGACCCGTCCTGACTACAGATCAGATCACTGCCTCTTTCCTAAACTCAACCCTGCACAACTGATGCCTAATCATTTTCTACAGAAAAACCTCACCTGACTCCTTCAGACACACACAGGGTTACATGTCAGCATACTGATAATTTGGTTCCAGTTTAACAGACGATTCACAAAAACTCAAAAAGGTAAGGATAATCCAGCTCTGGGACACTGACTGCTCCCCAAAAATGGCAGAGAACTACAAAACTGGGTTCAAAAATCTTTTCTGGTGACATTTACTAAATAAAATGTCTAAAGCTTTAGGTATACAATATGCAACGCAAAGCACTACTACGTGACAAACACATGTACAGATCAACCAAGGACAGACTAGCCAAAAATAAATAAATAAATAATATGACACTATAGGCAGTAACAAGGGCTGTATTTACAAAAGGAAAAAAAAAAATCAGATTTTTAGCTCTGTGCGACTCAGACATTATCTCTGTCAACCACAATAAGATCACATCTGAGCCGCAAAGAGTTAAAAATCCGTTTTATCTGTTCTTGTGCGAATGCAGCAAAGTAATCTTTTACCGTTAAAGAACAATCTATAGTGAGTGCTTCCAACAACAGAGTTCAATAGTTAACAATCAATGTGGTGAGAAACAGACCAGAGTCAATAGCAGCTGTAGAAGCAACCCCATGCATGCGTTGGCGATTGATTAGTGGCAAGCTGTTGTTGTTGTTGTTGTTGTTGTTGTTGGCTGTTGACAGGCGGTGTTGGGACTGATTGTTCCAGGAGGGTCGACTCTGCTTTCCCAATCAGTTCCTGCTTCGTCCCGCTCAAACCAACCACAGACACACTGGGTACATTTACACGCCCCGATCCCAGGACGTTAAACCAATACAGCTCAAAAACGCTTTAGTCTGATTGTCTTAATCAGATTACGTTCATAATTGGTGTACGTTTAGTCTGATTACAATATTCAGATTTCATTCTGTTTTGTTTTAAATACATTACAGCATCTTTTGTTTCACTAACCCTGCGGATCATGTTCTGTAAGTGACTCAACACCAAGGACGAAGAATTAAAAAATGTATACAAATTTTAGGTGATTTTTTTTTTATATTGAGATGACTGCATTTCGCCAAGTAAACCTAACCTGGCTGAAAAACTGTTAAATGAAACTAAATTACATTACTTCAAACACTTTTCAAAACCACAATCTGATGGTTTAAAATCGGTATAATCCGAATCTTTGATTTTTTTTTGCGTGCATGTCAACGTACCCAGTGACAGTTTGTGCTAAGCGGTGTGTTAGTTAAGCGTCAGCAGCCCCACGCGTTTTCAGAGTCCAGAGGAGTTTGGAGTGAGATTGTTTTGAGGTTAATTTGGCACAGGGCGAAGGCAGTACAAAAGTCCTACCTTTTGGTAAACCTGAATGACATGTTTCTACAACAGAATCAGACAAAGAAACAGTGAAAATGGTGAAGGAGGAGTGAGGAGGGGGGAGGGAGTGGGTATGAGAAATCTGAATGAGTGAACGAAAATGGGGTGATTGGAATCAGCAACAGTGAAGAGGGAGATTCATAATAATCAGACGATGTTGATTTCAATTCCTCATTTTAGATCAGTCATTACAGGACAGGTGTCGCGAGCCCGGCTGCCTGCAAAAAGATCCTTTTTCCTGCTGAGAGCAAATCCCATGTAGGGGAGCTGTTATTGAATACAGCAGTTAATACACGGGAGTGCGTTTTTTTTTCTGTGATTATAGGAGGAAATATGACGTGAACAGTTATGTGTCACTGCAGGAAGACTGTCAGGAGCACAAAGGTACCCATAATCACAGGAAGAAATGTCCCCAGTGGTATTAAGGCTTACGGCAGGTTCACACCAAGCAGGTCTATTCAAACTCTGCAGCGTTCTTCAGTTCGGTTTGTTTGGCCAGGTGAAACCAACGCCATTTGAACTCAGGTGGCAGCAAGTGACCTGAAAACGCCTCCATGCTCCAACAAGATCAAAAGAAGTGCATTACCAGAAATTACTGCAGGAAATAATCCCAAAACAAGAGGGATTTTGGGTACAAGGAGGCTGAGGTTGACTTCAGGTAGCCAGCAGCTTCTTGCTTGCAAAATCGAGTGTAATAAAATGAACTGGGGGGCGACTGGACTCTCTCTCTCTCTTTCACCGGAAGGACGACAGATTCCAAAAATCCAACGTGACTTTTGTTTACAAGCCCTGGTTCACATGTAATTGAGCAGAACGAAGCTAAACGAACCGAATACAACAATGCAGCGGAGTTCCACTGCGGTCCGGGCCAAAGAAAACAAACTGCAGGTGTGTCATGTACCCTTCTGTAAACAGTCAGCGATGCATGTGGACTGCATGAAAACTCTCCTTCATGATGGTGACATCGCCTCATGAAATTTATCAACATGGCAGATATCAGTTAACCGATCAGACTGCTTGGTTGAAACATGCTGTGTGATAATTTATAATGCTTCCTGGTTCGTGAACTCTATGCACTGACATTTTCAGGATTTAAAAAAGGGGTCGTATTTTATAGTGATGTCAATTTCTTTAGCTGGCAACCGGGCTGCGACAGATACACAATTTAGACTTAGGAATAAATCATATTCTACAGGACAGTGAGTGTTCCCCCAGCATGTAATTAATCATCCTAATTCTACAAGGCACTGTCTTGATTGGCTTCTAATTCGAACAGACAGAGTCACAGGGGATTATACTGTACAGAGCAGGGCTGAGGTCTAATCACTTTCTATTTAAGTCAAGACAGGGGGCTTTTTTTTTCAAAATTAAAACACTAATCACTTTTAAGGTTGAAAAGTGCTGGAGAAAAAAAAAAAAAAAGAACATACATCAAAAACCTTTTCCAGAAAACAGCCTTTTTATCCAGCCGAGGATGAAAAATGAAAATTAACGCTCCACCTTATGAGCCTAAATTTAGCCTCGGAGCTGACTGAGCAGAAAGAGAGCTAAACCCCAGCCGCTGTCATGAAGGCACAGAGGGGAAAAAAAAAGGAAACGCGGCCGCACTTCGCCTACCTGCGGGTGAGTTTGGAGGTGAGTTTGGAGAAAAGGTTGCTGGTTCCACGGCTGC
>OMLF01007489.1:1134-11994 GCA_900302615.1 Holocentrus rufus | reverse complement strand
ATTGTAGGTAAGCTCAGGATGGCATTAAAGTCCACCCCAACTCATGGTTTTAGAGGGCAAAAATAATTAACTATCCCCTCAGTGTAGCCACCAAAAGACCAGCATACTCCCACATTTACCTGCATTAAATTTAGCTTTTAAAAATTGCAGCATTAATGGGCATCTGCAGCATCAACGTAAAACATATGGTATGTTTTACATAGACTAAAGCACAAATCCTTTTCAGCAACTTTAGAAATGATGATAGTAACATGGTGCCTAATAATACATGTACATTTCAATGGCTTAAAAATCCACCCAAGTACTATAATCCTCACTGCCAAGGTCTAAATTCACATAGCCTGAATGTTCACAACGCTGAAATCCCAACTGACTGCAATACCAACAAAACACCAGGGGAAAGCACACACATAAAGAACAGTCTTCAAGTAGAAATCATGTTTAATTAAAAGAGGTGCACAGCATCTGATATTTTGGCCTGCTTTGAGTTTTCCTCAGTGTTGCACCTCAACCTCCGTTGATGTTAATATAGCAGTAAATAAATGAGATATTAAAGTGTGGGGTTTTAGGCTGATTTTACATGGTGCAACTGAAAAGCAGCTTCAGTGCCATGCAACTTGGAGTTCCAGGCGAAACATCCAATGAAAACTATAAATTCGGTTTGCATCATAATTTGGAATGTTCTATGTGGGTTTGTTGACATGGCAACAGTAAATGGTTCATTTGCAACCTGCAACTGCAGTAATTGCATGGAAGTTGCATTGTGTGAAGGCACCCTTACATGCAAATAATATTGATAGATTTTCTCATTTTGGGTCTCTGTTACCCTGTACCCTAAACTTGGCTTTTCAGTGAAGTCTGGAAAGTTTTTGGAGTGTATACTGTTTGCTGAGGGCGGGGCAGGGTTGTTGCTGGCAAACTCAGGAAAGTCAGTGCAACAACAACAATGGTGGAAAACAGTCAAAAATGAAAAAAAAAACAGTGAGGTTACATGTGTGACAGACAAAAACATCAGCGTTGTTTTTCCTTTTGAATCCCTGCGTTTGCTGGATCCTTCTTCAACACCGTTACAGCTTGATGCCAGTAACAGCTTCGGGCTAGTGTTTGTTTCAAGGTAGACAGCTTGTAAAGATGAGTGACAAATGTTGGAGGCGGCAGCTCGACCAGTTTAGCCGCAGGATAGCTTCAGCTTCTTCATGAGAAAACATCTTGGATTTGCTTGTGCGAGCCACTCAGTTTAGGGGAAACGTCAATAATGTTTCCTGCAGCATTGAAAGGAAATGTTTTCACTGTACATGGTTAATAAAAGGCTCATTTTTATGTTAAAGAATGGCTGTGCATAAGCAGGAAGATGGTCTAGAAAGTGTGTTTTTTTTATTGAGAAAGATTACTTGCAGGTGTACATGTGCACATTTAATAAATATTATTCATAGGAAAGCATGTAGATCCTTCTCTTCACAGTGTTGATACATGAAGGGCCTGGTCTGTGTCACAGTGTGGTTTATTTGATCAAAGTTCTACATATTAGACAGCTCCGAGGTAAAACTGTTGACACTTCTGGTGCTGTTTTTCAGAGGGAATTTGTTTTTTTTTGTTGTTTTTTTTTCAGTCTGTTATCAGCAGACATGATTTGCTCCTAGGCTTGCAGCTGGCACCGAACACCAACAAGAACAACAGACAGCAATCGCAGCCTCAGTGAGTCACATCCAGGGAGTGAGACCTGACTGGCAGTCGAGAACCATTAAGACCCCGTGGTATCCACTTTCTCCTGCGGACGAGGCTCTTACAGTTGATATACTGTAGGCTGCAGTGTAGTGTTACCATGTAGGAGCTAGTCCTCCATTTGTCAGCCGTGACAGCTTTGCTTTAAGGCAGCTAATGATTATTTTCATTGTAGACAAATAGTTTTTTTGATAAATCAGTTTATAACGAATCAAAAATCTTAACTAATGCACATCACAAGATGCCAGAGCCCAAGTGATATCTTAAAATAGCTTAGTCTGACCAGCTGCCAAGTATTCCTTCATAGCGATATGAAAGTGTAGCAAATGTTTGGTATTTTTTACTTGAAAAATTATAACGATTAATTGATAATGTTTCTGTTGACTAATCATTTCAGCAGTATTTTGCTTTTATTTCTCAGAATTGACTGTGCACATAGCCTTTACCCAGCAAGATATTTAATCACAGATGGTTTAGAAGCATGATTGTATTATTTAGCCATTTAGCCGACTCTGATGTCTGTTCCGCTGTAGCCTCTGATTGCACTCGCAGCAATTTGAGGCCTTTGGCTTCATGAAAGTGAAAGATTTTGCAGTGAGCGGTGATACAATTGCATTAAAAACAGACCAGGGATTGGGACCCTCTTCCTCCCTAATGAGTGTGTTTTGCACCAGAACTAATTACTGATGTCCTTATTCTTCTGTCAATAAACGATGTGAATCCTAATCAGCCCGGTGAGACAGAACAACAGAGGATACCATCCTGGATGTTTGGGAGAGTAAGCAGTCCGTAGTCTGGTCTGAAAATGTATATGTATATATTCTTAACTGCAATATAAGGCCATAGAGATGATCACAGAAACTCGACAGAGAGGAGATACAAAAAGGATCTGTCAGCCTCTCAATTCTGAGTTTCTTCGCAGGAGGAAGGCGTAAGGATGCAAGTTTTTGTCTCAGCATTCTCCTCAGTAGCGATAGTAATTATCAGCAATCCGTCAGTTAACAGTTATATTTCAGGAATTGAACTGACAGTTTGATTTAAAGTGGGTGAGCAGGCAGGGCTTTGATGTCTTATGCAAGGACCCCTCGACAGGACATGTGACGGTCTCCTCTCCTTCCCCTGCATGTCTCATAAAAACATACAAACTGATTTTTTTCCTGCACACCTTTAACTTCTCTTGACATTTAAGCTACATGCCAGAGTATTTAAGGTCAAGACAATCCTGACCTCTGAATGCCGTGATCATTTCATTCTCCTCCCTTAAATATGTTTTTGAGCCGAGACGAACAAAAGTGCCGTTGTAGTGGTCCCATTAGCCAAACACAGAAGAACCTCATTTTAACCAAATGACCTAAGATGTGAGAAAATGGTTGCTCGGAGCGCCGATAATGGCAGAGCGAAACAGAAAGCGTTGCTGTTAGTTCTCAGCGTGACACTGGATGCTTCGGGTTTGTCTGTAGTTGTCATGGTAGTTTTGGCTGAACTCTCGTATTGATGTGAACTAATGGTCTACATCAGTTTCTGCCAGAGTGCCCCCCCCCATTACCCATGCATGCATGCACACACTCAGACACACACACACACTTTCTTCTCCATGCTCTTAGTGAGTCTGTGTCCTTCAGGGTCAGGTCTTGTGTTGTCTGTGCTGGCTAATGGTCTGACAGGCAGGAAGAAAGTACAGTATTTGTCCTTGCATACACCCAAATAACAAACACTTGGATGGACATGGATCTATGGGAAATCACTCTTTCTATCTTTCTCTACATGCATCTCTCTCGCTCTCTGTTACCATCATCTATGCTTTTGAAGTGGAGCCTTTTTTTTTGTGAAGCTTTCTTGACAAATATTTAGCAGAAAAGTGCAAGACAATAATGTGTTGCAACAGTGCTGCAAAAGTTAATTATTTTTTCCCAAGCAAATACAGGCCAGTCACACTTTAGAAAGTCCTGGATAACAAATGGCCGCCCTACAAATCCGGTGTTTTTCATGCTTGTGTTCAAAGAGGCGCGTGGCTGCAACCCCTGGTTTTATTTTATTTTTTAATCTGCCTCGACAGCTGACTGGTGCTGTGGTCGCAGGCTCAGGTTGAGCCACAGGAAACAGATTGAGGAAATCGATGAAAAGCCCTGGAGGCTGGGACGGGCAGTCACATGACCACGACAGGAAGCAGAGGAGGGGCTGGTCCGTGTCATTGGCTTTCAGGACTAATGACTGGCAGCGCTCATTTCCTCTTTTACCTGAAGGCACTTTGTCAACATCCATCTTTCAGCAGTGTAGCCGACCACATTTTCGCTCATATTCACGCATTTATCTACAAATCTATTGAGACTGTGAGCACATGCAGTGGGTGTGACTGATGCATGCTGTTGAATTGGCAGAGCTGAGCTTATCTGACTCTTCCTCCTTTCTGAAATACCTGTTTGTGCGATCATCACTGATACATTACTCATATTTAATTAATACATTATGAGCACTAATTTTCTGAAGTGTAGCTGGAGCTTGAAAGTAAAAGCTATTACAGTAGAAACGATGCCCACTCACTGTGCAGAGAGCTTCCACCACACAACTCATTTGTCTCAATTTAATTATTAAACACGGATACGTCATCCTGTGAATTTCACAAAAATAGAAAATACAGTACCCTAAGTTCAAGTTCTCATAGACCATTTTAAAAAAGAACAGTCCATTAATCTTACTACTCGCAAAGAAAAAAGAAAAACCCTAGAACATTGCATTTAACATTTTGGGGAGTAGAAACACTTATATTAGGAAATGATGTGATATTTTTCTGTTTTTTTTTCACTAGGAGGCGAGCCCAGGATGAACGGCGACTCAGGTGCCGGAGTGGTGACCGCACCCCCTCCCACCACGGCCCCCCACAAGGAGCGCTACTTTGACCGGGTGGATGAAAGCAGCCCGGAGTACCAGAGGGAGAGGAACATGGCTCCCGACCTGCGGCAGGACTTCAACATGATGGAGCAGAGGAAGAGGGTCTCCATGATACTCCAGAGCCCGGTTAGTGGGACAGACGGGAATTCTGGGTATTGATTTACCCAGTACCGCAATACTAGTAGTCTGTGCACCATAGATCTAGACACATTTGCTATATATTTTAATGATAGTAATGATGATAAATCTTAATTTCACTGTGAAGTCCCTTGAGATTAAGATATTTTTTTCAGAGGGAGACCAAGATAGCACAGCATTACAAAGTTACACAGAAAAAGAAAAACATGACAGACCGGATCATAAAAAGCATTCTAGACTTGTATCATGACTTTTTGACATAAAGAGACAAAATTGTCAAGCTGTAGTGTATGCTGAAGGTTATTCCAAGACCAGGGCGCCAAATAGGAGAAAGCTTTTTTCCCAAGGTCAGAACAAACCCTGGGGACCAGATAGAGAAGCCATCTGGCAGAACGCAGCTGAAAATGGCTGCAGGTCGGAGTCAGAGAACTACACAGATACGAGGGCAGCTTTCACCCAGTAAGGCTTTACAAATAAAAGTATACCACTGTCTACGTAAGCCAGGAAGTTATAAAGTGCAGAGTGGTGTGTAAACTCACTACATTTACAAATGAATCCTTATGAAAACACTGCGATCTGTGCATAAATCTGACACACTGCCATGACCATGGCGTTTCTAAATGTGAATGGGCTCCTGTAGTGTAAAAGCAGCAGCCCTCTCAGCATCACATGATGGAGCCAGTTTATTCCTCAACAGCAGTTTGTCTGTGACCTGATGAATGACCGAGAGAGAGAGAGAGAGAGAGAGAGGGAGCAGCACTGTTTAAAAGACCTTTTGTATGTATGAAAGGCACTTATGTGTTGGATGACCTGGTGTCTGTACGTCTGCATTGTTTACATGAGTCTGCAGAAATGACTCTATGATGCTAATGTACTTTTATTTACTTTCTCAGTTTAACAATCTTAGATACTGTTTTTATACTATTATAGGTATTATAATTATAATTATGATGATTTTAGTGGGTTAACTCCTGCCTGCCAGACAGTAAAGGGTTAAACTGACAAGCCTTATCCTTTACAAAACCGTCTCTGTGTTTGTCTCTCTGTCTGTTTTGTGTTTTCTGCGTCACTCTGCCTGTTGCTGTGGGTCTTTGTTACATGTGTTTGTCTGTGTTTTTGCTTGTTTCTATGTGTGTGTGTGTGTGTGTGTTGGGTTTTTTTTTGCCTGTCTGTGTGTTTCTGCGTCCGCCTGCGTCCGTGGCCTGTAGGCGTTCTGCGAGGAGCTGGAGACGATGATCCAGGATCAGCTGAAGAAGGGGAAAACTCCCACCAGCCTGTTGGCCCTGCAGCAGATCGCCGACTTCATGACCACCAGCATGCCCTCCATGTACCCGGCCGCACCACAAGGAGGCATGGCAGCACTCAACATGAGTAAGTGGAGAAGAGAGAGAGAGTTAGAGAGAGAGAGTGACTCTTTCACCTCAGCCCTGCTGTGTTTGAGCTCACTATGAGCAATGGCAGCACATGGCAGAATGAATCTCTGCCTGTTGAAATCCAGCTGGACTCTTTGTCCTGAGTCCATCTTGTGGTTGTGAACTGTATGTCGTAAATCGTACGCTGTTCGTTTTTTTTTTTGGTGGCAAAAATGTCAGGAAACCTATTATTTTTTCAGTAATTTCATTATTTATACTGACAAAAAGTGCCAATTAAGGCATTTGTTGTGTGTGCTTGACTTTATGTATCTTCTGATCTTTTTTTTCCCTTTTCTTTATTAAACTGTCAACGATCATGATTTTTACATTTGTTGTGTATAGAGCATTTTACATGTTGTGTGTTTGCTCACTCTACACCTAGGCAAAGCCATTCAATTCATAAGAGAATGGGACTAGAAAAAGGCTTCATCTGAAAGCATGTGCATGAATGCTGATGTTTTTTCCCCCAACCTTATACCTTTTTCACAGCAGCCGCTTTGACATGAAATAGCAGGTAAACACAGGTGTTACTAATCACGTTAATTAAGAGGTTATGTTCTATTTAGGTACAGAACCTTAATTGATGATTAGTAACATGATTAGTAACACATGTGTTTACCTACTATTTCATGTCAAAATAGCTGCTGTGAAAAAGGTCTATTTCTGCAATAAAAGGCTTTATTCCTCACTCTTTGCCCCCACCCACCCCTCTCTCCCCCTCTCAGGTTTGGGCATGGTGACCCCAGTGAACGATCTCCGTGGCTCCGACTCCATCTCCTACGACAAGGGCGAGAAGCTGCTGCGTTGCAAGCTGGCCGCTTTCTACCGACTCACTGATCTGTTCGGCTGGTCCCAGCTTATCTACAACCACCTCACAGTAAGATGAAACTGTGTTTCAGCTCATTTTGTGCTACAACAGTGCGATAAAGACTGCGTCCGTGATGAAAAGCTTTAGCTATGCTCGGCTACTTCTCATCTTCTCCTCTGAGGCAGTTTAACACCTTCGTGAACCCAGCTGTACACACTGCATTGTGCTTTGGTATTCATATAAAGTGTATAATTGCAACACAAACACCTGCAGTGGTGTGTGGGTGGAGGATCTGTTTGGAGTTGCCTTGCAGTCCATTTTGTCTGCATGATAATTATTATGAGAGCCTTGAGCTAGTTTGCATGGGGTTGGCAAACTAAAATTAGCAGTTCAGTTGTCATAGAGTGAAACTGTTATGTTATTGTAAGAAGCAAGTCAAGCAAGACTTGTGTGGTGAAATATCTGTTCTATTACATGGTCTAGTAGAAGCTCTTGGGTCAGCCAGCAACCTTTTTTTTTTAATTGTGTAGTTCAACTGGATTACAGCTGACCTCCATGTAATTGTATAATCTAATGTGACTGTCTCTGGTCTTGTAGGTCAGGGTGAACTCAGACCAGGAGCGCTTTCTGATTGTCCCTTTTGGGCTCCTGTACAGTGAAGTCACTGCCTCCAGTCTGGTGAGAAAATATGAGAATCTCTATGGCAGCTGTGTGTTGTCTTTTTGTTTTCTTTTCTTTTCAATGAATTATGTCATCAAATATTTTTCCTACCCTTTTTTTCCTTGTTTAATTCAGTTAATATTACAACCCACAAGTAATAAAAAGACGTGCGAACACTGTCACAACAAAAATTGACTGTTAAAAAAAAAACATTCACACCTCAAATTGTTAAAGGGTTAAGTTCAAGGTTCTGACTCCTCCTCCCTCAGGTGAAGATAAACCTTCAGGGGGAGATAGTGGACCGGGGCAGCACCAATCTGGGGGTTAACCAGGCCGGCTTTGTCCTCCACTCCTCTATCTATGCCGCCCGGCCTGATGTCAAGTGCATTGTACACGTACACACACCTGCTGGTGCTGCGGTAAGGGAACGTGTGTATGAACACACACACAGTAGATAAACACATACAACACATTCAGACACAAAGTCTATCCTGTGCAGACAATGAGTTTGTTGTTTGTCCCTGTTGCAGGTGTCAGCCATGAAATGCGGCCTGCTGCCCATCTCGCCCGAGGCGCTGTCTTTGGGTGAAGTGGCCTATCACGACTACCACGGCATCCTGGTGGACGAGGAGGAAAGTGTTCTCATACAGAGGAACCTGGGGCCGACCAGCAAGGTAACAGCAGAGGGGGGGAAATGATAAAAGACTTTGCTGCTGTTGTGGAAAACAAACAAGTTTCAGTTTATGAGTTTCATGTTCAAACTGCTAAAACTCCATTGTATATTTTGCAGAATGCATGTAATCAGTGAGAAAATTTGCATGTATTTTTATTTTTTTTTTGCCTGTTTGTTTATGCCAAGTCATCATTTCTGCCATTCTCCAGGTTCTGATCCTGAGGAACCACGGCTTGGTGTCTGTAGGTGAGACAGTGGAGGAGGCTTTCTATTACATCCATAACCTGGTCACTGCCTGTGAGATTCAGGTAAGACATACACACACAAATATAGAAAGTTTGTTAAATGGGTATCGGTTGCTGTAGTTATGGGGTGATACAGACTACTTTGCACTTTAAGTTTCCTTTGTGATATTTGGCACCACACGTTTGTCTGCATTTGTCATAACAATTGTCTTTGTCTCTTGTCTCTCCATCTCTTAATGTATGTTCATCTGTTGTCATGGTAACGTCTGCGTGTGTGTTTTTGTGTGTCTGTCTTTGTCCTCCATGTCCATGTTTGGTTTTGTGTTTTGTCTCTGTATGCTGGATCTGTCCGTGTTGTGTCCCCCCTTTATTTCTTCCCAGGTGCGAACGCTGGCCAGTGCTGGAGGACCAGACAACCTGGTGATGCTGGACCCAGGCAAGTACAAGCTGCGCCCACGGGTCCCCGAGCCGGCCGGTGACGGGACCTCGACACACCCCAAGTGGCAGGTCGGGGAGCAGGAGTTTGAGGCTCTCATGCGAATGCTGGACAACCTGGTAAGAGCAATGATGCCTGTATCTGTACAGCTGAGCATATCTTTAGATTAGATGTAGGGATACACTGAAATGGTTTTTATACCAATATGAAATATCTTCCCACTGATAATGGCTGGTACCAATATGCATTTTTGCAAGAATTGTAATAAAAATGCAGACTTTTCAGACTGTTGTTTAAACAAGAGACTATTATGTATTTTATTTTATTTTATTTTATTTTTTCTTACTCAGTTTCTACTTTAACAGTTGTATTAAAGGCACCATGAAATTCCCTTGATAGCTACTTCCTGGAAAACAGAACATCTTTAATGGTGACCTTATATCCCCCTAGAAGGCGTAAATAAAAATATTAAATAATAAAAACATCACAAACATGTTAAAAAAACCTGGTTATAACAGGATGCTGTCTCAACAAAAGAGTACCTTTTCATGTTGCATTTAAGTGACACACGAGAAAAAGGTGAAAAAAAAGTGTCGCTTTCATAATCAGCTGAATAGTGACAGCAAAAATAATATTGGACCAATATGATATAGATTTTTAAAGCTTACACCAACAGTCTGCCAGTAAATCAGGCCCTAATTTGATTGTACTGCCATTTTGTCCTCCAAAACAGAAATGAACTGATGTAAAATAGACAAGTCTGTTAAAAAGAAATGAACCTCGCATTATGATTATGATTTTACGCCAGTAGGCCTAAATCATTGATAAATTCCAACTGTATTAACCATGCACTAATAAAATGCTGCTTGGCTTCCTGTCTCTCAGGGCTACAGGACGGGCTACCCCTACCGCTGCCCGGCATTACGAGACAAAGCTAAAAAGTACAGTGACGTGGAGATTGCTTCCTCCGCCCACGGTGGTTACTCCTACGGGGAGGACAGTGACTCAGGTGCTCGCTCCCCGCTGAAACACAGCTTCCAGCGCGGCCAGCGTGACAAGACTCGCTGGCTGAGCTCCAGCGGCCGGCCCGACGAGCCGTACGAGGACGGGCCCGACGGCAGCAGCCCCAAGTCGAAGCCTAAGGTGTGGACGAACATAACACACGATCACGTCAAACCCTTGCTGCAGTCTCTCTCGTCCGGTGTCTGCGTGCCAAGCTGTATAACCAACTGCTTGGTCTGTGCCTACCTTATTGTTCATAGTATAGACTTTTACAGCTACTTTGGTTTTGGAAACGGGTAGGTGGTCGGCATCCTGAGGTTCTAAGGAGAATGATGGGCAATCTCTGGGGTCACTAATAAATATTCTCTTCCTGGTGTCTTCTATCAACTTGCATATTTTATATTATTGATCATGAATTGTGGTTTGCATATATGTTGTCTAATCCTCGCTACTCAAGCTGGTTTGCACAACAATTGCTTGCACAGCTAAAGAGTTTTCTCTGTATATTCTTCCTCTTATCGCTCCCATATTATCTCCAGATGTCCTATTAACCCACCTATCTTAAGCACTTACTTCTGCTCTGTCTTAATTACTTTGAAGCCTAGCTGTGATTATTTGCTGATACTCTCCGCTCCCACATTTTCCCCCTCCGGTCTCCCAAAGCTTCAGGATGCCAGGCCAGCTGCCCACCGCATGCCCCGTTGCATGAGTAGTAGTGAAATGCATTGTTGGTGTTGTTGTTTTTTTTTCCCAGAGGAGCGAGCAGCAGGGGTGTGGCATGAGCCCCCGAAGTGGGCGGGTGTGCGTGGCAAAGGCACAGTGTTGTTGTTGCTAATCACACTACTGCTTTTTACAGACTCACCGCCCCCCCCCTT